>CAIGRH010169820.1:0-11906 GCA_903798295.1 Fraxinus nigra | reverse complement strand
GTGATCACTTCATTTCCTGGAAACTATTCTGTTATTAGTTTGAATTTCATGCGATTCCCAAGTACCATTTTCTAGTTTAAATCTTTGTAAACTCTGCTCTAGTTATGGGTCGATTAAATTTAGTTTTGATAACCCACTTGTGCGTACAGTTTTTTGATGTATTTTGTTGAGCCACTAACGTAACTTTATTCGAACTCATCGTTCATACATTATGATTTTCTTCCATGTGAATGAATTAATGCGGTTAGGCCAATAGGGGGAAAATGTAAATTTGATATAAGATTTTAATATGTCGATGAGGTCAAGATTATTAGGATAACTGATTGAAATTAAAGGGAAAGTTGAAATGAGAAAATCATTCGAAACAAAAAAAGAATAGAAAACATCCATGTTTGGTTCATTTAAGTTTTGCAATACTTTGCTTTTTATGATATATTAGTGCTTTGGCTGCACGCAATCTGGAACATATTTTGTGGTGGGAACTGCTCATATGAAGAATCTAAATTATTACTAGGTTGTTTAGGGTATGATTTTGTCCAACACGACTACTCGTAATATTATTGGTGTTGTTAGCAAACGGAGAATTGCTGTAAGGTTTATACCTGGTGAACCAGGCTTAAGGCATTAGGCAAAGTTTTTCCCAAGCATCTTAATTAGAATATTAAATGATCATAACAGGTTAGACAAGGGATGAATAACTGACTATTAGGAAGAGTATAGGTCCTGGAAACTTCTTGCAAAAGTGGCAATCAACATTCTGATTTTTATAAATGAAGCTAGAATGTTTATCTGGTTTTTACCCACCTTCTAACAAGGACTGTCACCTGCCTACCTATCTACTCACACCATTTTTTCTTTATATTTTTTTGTTTACCTGCATTGGGTGGGTAGGTTCTTTGCTTGTGGCGAGTCAAACTCAATGGCTGTAACGCTTACATACTAGGATCCGTGAAGATCCATAACTCATTCTCCCCGCAGCTCTTATACTTCCTGCAGCTGTTGATGATTTGCATTTCATTAAGAAATTGAATTATATGAATTTGGTACAATATTGATTTTCCAGGCTGCAGGCTTTTATCCCTCTTCTCCAACAAAAGAAAAAGGTTCTGAATGTAGAAATTGGGTCTTGAAAGAATGCAAAATTTAAGGATCTAACATCTACATGCATTTATCTTTTTACAGGCAAAGGAAATGCATATCAGAAAGTTTTCCCCCATTTTANCTTTGCTTGTGGCGAGTCAAACTCAATGGCTGTAACGCTTACATACTAGGATCCGTGAAGATCCATAACTCATTCTCCCCGCAGCTCTTATACTTCCTGCAGCTGTTGATGATTTGCATTTCATTAAGAAATTGAATTATATGAATTTGGTACAATATTGATTTTCCAGGCTGCAGGCTTTTATCCCTCTTCTCCAACAAAAGAAAAAGGTTCTGAATGTAGAAATTGGGTCTTGAAAGAATGCAAAATTTAAGGATCTAACATCTACATGCATTTATCTTTTTACAGGCAAAGGAAATGCATATCAGAAAGTTTTCCCCCATTTTAGAAAGTACGCTACTTTCAGGAAATGGAGTCTTACCTTCTAATGAATGGAAAGCAGTTCCTGACATTTGGAGGACTTCTGCAGAAAAATTTGGTGATCGTGTAGCATTGATAGACCCGTACCATGACCCTCCTACAAATATGACATATAAACAGGTCAGTTTCTAGTCTCTGTTTCTTTATATTCTCTATCATTCTACATTTGGGATTTTGTAATTAATGCGGACAAGGTGTTGTTGCAATGAGTAAGACAGTGATTTACCATTTTTTTGGGATTCACTACATTCATTCTTCCTAGCTCCGTCCCTGTAATGAAAGCAAATAGAGGTTAAGCATGACTTCCCATATCAATGCTCCCTCCTTTCAATAATTACCCAGAATTTCATGCTTTTTGGATCAACAGTTGGTAGATTGTGGGCTTTATTTTGTTATGGCATCTACAATTTTCATATGATGATGTAAGACAGAATGGGGGCGCTTTATATCAGAATGCCATGGTGAGAAATAGGGAAGGAATATGCTGCGGAAATATATCGGATTACACTTCAAAAAATTAGAATGAAAAGCGAGGAGAATCACTCTTAGGGCATCACGCCTAGGGTGGTTCGCATCTAACAAACCTGACCCAGAATTTAGTTGTAGACAATGTCTTTTTCTCAGTTATGCATTTTTGGCCATTACTCCATTTCACTGCTATTTCATTTCTTCATAGTGAAATGGACGAGGAAGTGTATATGAAAATTCCAGCAGGGCATTGGAGGAAATCTTGGGAGGAGGCCAGGTATCATTCAAAGATGTCCTTATATGGTCTAAAGCAGTCTAGTAGGACCTGGTTTTGAAGGTTTACAAAGTCAATGGTCAACAATGGATGTCATCAAAGTCAAGGAGATCAAAATCTATTCATTAAACACTCCATGAGCATGAAGATTACAACATTAATTGTATATATCGATGATATAATAGTCACTGAAGATGATGACAAAGAAATGCCCAACTTAAATGTGTATCTTGCAAAAGGACTTCGAGATTAAAGATTTGTGGAGCCTTCGTTATTTCCTTGGATGAAGGTTCGCTCGGTCCAAACAAGGAATCTTCTTAAACTAGCAGGAATATATTCAAGATATTTTGAAAGAGAATGATATGCTTGGGAGTAGACCAAGTGATACTCCAATAGAAAGTAGCTAAGAACTGGCATAAAATAGGGAAGATGAGGTTTCTGCTCAAGGAAATATATGAGATAGTAAGGAGATTGATCTAATTATAACAAAAGGATTGATATTACCTATAGCATGAGCAATGTGAGCAAATTCATGCATGCGCTGTTTAAGTTTTGTATTGTTGTGTACTTAATTTTGAGATATCTTAAGAGTTGTTCAGGTAAACGAGTTCTTTTCAAGAAAGAATGGTGATCTATAGGCGGAAGCTACATTAATGCTGATTGGACAGGTTCTATCACTAATAGAAGATCCCCTACTAGATGGAACCTTATTGCACTATATGGGGAAGTAAAAAGCAAGTTGTGGTTACCCGTTGAAAATCTGAAGCAGAGTTTAGAGCAATGGCTCTAGAAATCTACAAAATGTTATGGCTGAAGATCATCCTCAATCATTTAAAAGTTAGCAGTCGAGTCTCCTGTAAGACTATATTGTGACAAGAAGTAGCTTATAATATAGCTTAGTCTGTTCCAGCATCATGAGACAAAACATGTCAAGATTGATAGACACTTTATCAAGGAAATTAAACTCATGCCTAATCTGCACTCCATTTGTATCCTCGATCAATCGCTGGCTGATGTTCTTACCAAGGGTCTACCTAGTGGAACTTTCCAAAAAAATGTTGGCAAGTTTGGGATTCATGATACTCTTTCCACCCTCTTGAAGAGTACTGTTGAAAAGTTTAATTATGTATTTGAATGGAAGTTGCATTTTAGGTTAGACTAGGTCATTCTGTTGTATAGGATCTGGTTTTATTCTAGGATCCTTGTGTTTATTTTTCTAGGACGCTTTTATTTTTTTATTATTTATTTTTTTAATTCTAGTTTCCATTTCCGATGTTTAGGAGTGAACTCTATTGTTTTATTTATAGTTTGTTAACCAGTCATTGGGAATAAGGCAATTCAATTTTTCCGTAAAATCTCTACAAAAAGAAATGTGAAGTGGAAGAATTCGAGAAAATGTGTTTTCAGCGGCCATAGATCATACATATTGGCTTCATTCCAAATTCTTAAACTATTGCAACATTCG
This sequence comes from Fraxinus nigra, assembly GCA_903798295.1. Lineage (NCBI taxonomy): Eukaryota > Viridiplantae > Streptophyta > Magnoliopsida > Lamiales > Oleaceae > Fraxinus > Fraxinus nigra. The sequence goes on along the minus strand of CAIGRH010169820.1, from coordinate 8,117 downwards.
AACGCAGATTGCTTGTCATGCTGTTTCCTCCAAAAGATGAAAACCCATGAAATGGCAATTCGTCTCTGATAGCCATAATGTTCTTTAATGAACCTAGCTAAAAGTCGCCAATAAACTTCTGTTAAAGCATTTATTTATCACTTTTGATGTTTGATCATCTTGATCCATGCTGTGCTAAAGTCAGCATCTTGCATTGTTGTTCTTGTTGTCATGATTTCCTATATCAGGTGCATTATTTAACATAATAAAGTTCCATGAAGTCAATTTGAAATACTCAGTACCATAATCAGCATTCATTTTGTGAATGGTTCATAGAAAACTTATGAATCAGCAATTCCTTGCCCTCTCAAAGTACTAATCCATTTTGTTGTAAGCTGTAGTTGATGGATATTTTAGTTTAAAATTTTTATTATGGCTACTCTATTCTTGTTGGATTAATTTACCTTACATTTTGCTATTTTAATCTGTTCCCAGTATTCTGAGAGACCTTTAGGGGTTGTTTGAGCCCCATTTTTTTTTTTTTTGAATTGAAAATTCATTTTTAACCGCACATTCTCTAATAAAATAATATTACACTTAAATAAATAAAAAATTCTTAATTTTTAACTGCGCGTTCTCCCAAAAATCACTATTCAAAAATGATTTTTTTTCACTCAAAATGGGGCTCAAACAAGGGCTTAGTTTCCCTATCCTCTAGCTCCTCTCCTGAAGTACTTTTATATGAAGTTCATTCCCTCTACAAACTTTCAGCTTGAGCAAGAAATTTTGAACTTCTCTGAAGGACTAAGAGTTATTGGATTGAAGCCAGAGGAAAAGATTGCCCTTTTTGCTGATAATTCATGCCGGTGGCTTGTCGCAGATCAAGGTATTCAGCCATTCACCTTAACCTAAACTTGATGCCTGAAAAAAATAAGTGTACTAGATTTAAAAGATGCAGTCTGCATCCTTCCCTCGACGTACAGACTCTGTCAATTAGCCCCTTTCTCAAGCTTTTATTGAACCCCCACCCCCTAAACTAGCAAACAAAGGCTCTTTCGGATCTAACTTTCTTTCTATCTCACACAACAAACAAATAGGTACCAGTGTTTCATTCTTGTATTATCAGGAAATGCATCCAAAACTAAGATTATAGATAAGGAGCAGCTAATTGCTCCAGAAACTAATGGAAAGTACAGTGGTTCTCCTAATATTCCACATTGGACTTCCATACCATTGGAAGAGCTTTCTTTGCCTGCATATCTGTATATCAGAAACTTCGAGACTATGTTCCATTCCACCACAATACCAGGTCATGTTTTGATTTTTCCAATTTTATGTTGTTACCATCACTTCTCTAAGTAGACACAATGCAAATCTACAAATTGCATAAATTCTTGTGCGTCCAGTTGGATTGCAAAATATATCCTGCTTTTATCATTTTATCCTTTTCTTGGTCTGCATCCACACAGTTCACCCAATTGGGTTCAGACAGTATTTTTATTGTTCATCTTTCCACCTTGAGAAATGTGTTGATATAGGATACTTGTTTACGTGCTAGTTAGTAAATAAGATTGCTCAAGACTTGGGGATAGTAGTTCTGAACTCATTTGGGAAAATGCTGGTTGTGGCGTCCCTCTCCTAAGTTATTACACTGCCATTAGTAGCTCTAATGAAATGTAGGAAAAACTTATGCAATATTTGAGATGCTCTTCTGGAAATTACTCTTGAAGATTAGATTCTGTTTCCTGTAGAGACTGGAGTTGAAATGTTCAATTTGTGTACAACATGCATTTTTGAATTCTGGAACGACTTCTGTAATGTGTCAATCTGACCTCAGGTATTATGGCAACTGGAGCAATCAATGTTGTGAGAGGTTCGAGGTCATCTGTAGAAGAGCTTTTGCAGATATACAATCACTCTGAAAGGTTAGAGGAGAAGTTTCCTTTCAGACGTATGCTCTTCTTCTTATTTCAACTGGATTACATTGATATGTGTGTATATATATACACACGTACTCTTTTTAGCATGATCTGTCATAGATTGCGATGAGTGTGGTGCATGTGATCATACTTTCATTTTCTGTTATGTTAATGGAAGTTTCTATAGGGGTTTTTTTCCCCTTATCAGTTTTCTAACTTCAGTTGGTTCATCTATGGATCAAAATTCATTTCCCATACTAGATGCTGTAAAAATATTCATTGTTGCATTTTCATGCTCTACATTTTTCCCATAACTGCTGCTCTGAGATCGAGACTCATTTGAGCAACATTCTTAGGTAATTTGTTTGTTGGTACAATACTGCAGATTTCGTTGTGTACTTTTATTTTCTTACATAGGTTGCATAATTCATAATATTTAGGAACTGTGTAACAATGATATTTAATTTTTCAATTTCTCTTTTTTATTTGTGAATGGAATTTTATGAAGTGAAGAACTACAAGGGTTTTGCCAAGTAAAAAGAATAAGGTTCTATTGTCTTTCACTGATGTTTTGAGGAAAATGGATGCCATTAAACAATTGCTTTGCGGATGACTAGATGCCAGTAATAAATGAATTATCTATTATACTTATTTTACCCTACTTTTGTTTCAAATGCTTAAGATTCCATGCTAGGATTAAAAAAATTTTGATAAGAAAAACAAAGTCTCATGAACCCCTTGTCGTTAAAGTTTTAATTATTGAAAGCAGGTTGGTTTTGACCTTCTAATGATGTTAAAGAAGATATTATAAAATATGTTATTAGATTTTGAAATTGGAATCTCTTTATTGAATGAGATATATTATGCATTTTGGTTTTAGTTTATGTGCAGGCAAGTGTACAGTATAAATTAGTTTTTCACTGGAAGTTACTGCACGAAGTTCATATTTTTTAGCATGCCACGAAGGTAGGTCAACATTAGGAGTCCATGTTCTTGCATCAACTTCTTTAAGTAAAGAAATTATGTGTTGGTGTTTTAGAATCACCATCTACTATCTACAGGTGAAGGACTTCATAGATGACATTCCTGGCTCTTCAATACTAAAATGCTAGATGGAAAGGATTATAGGGCATAGAAAATGTGATATCACCAAAATAATCTACTATGATACATAATCAGTAAACAAGAAAAAGTCGTGTTTAAAGAGTAGATAGAGACACTTCTTGTTGAGCAGTCAGTGCAGCATCAAAACTATGCTGGACATATACAGGCAACAGAAATAACTGTAGGAAAATTATAATTACCTTCTTGAGGTCATGTGAAAAGTGAAAATGCGATGGTTTGGAAATTACTGATCAGCCAGTCCTTGTTTTTTGGTGGAACAAATCATAAAATCCCACTTTTTAACTTTAAAAATCAACACTAGCAGAAAGGATTAACTTTCATTCTCTTGCTTGTTAATTTTAATTCCCCTTGGTTCCCCTCATCTTAAGCTTTTACCAACCTTATTTCCTCCAATTGCTCCCACTTACCCACCAACCAAAATTGCTTCTTCCACCATCAAAATGCTGCCTTCTGTCTCCCTTCTTGATGTGATAAGATGTAACGTCCCAAATTTTTGTGACTTGAACTTTGAGGTGTTACCGATATTATTTCATAATCATACATAAAACGGAAATATTTAATCGAAGATTTAAACTTTAATAAATTTAAATTTTCATAATATCGAATTAAATCAATCCAAAAACATCAAATGACGAAACTTTAAGCGTTCATTGGAAATCTAAGAAATACTAAATCTTTAAATGAAAAAGAAAGAAATTTTTTTTACTGATGGTTCCTTTGAAAATGTTTTACTTGGCAACCTGCGCACTATTTAGCCACCATCCACGTTGAATTGATCTAACCCAAAAAGTTAAAATTTTGAAGGAATGAGTATTTTAAACCCGTATGATACGTATATCCAAAACAATATAAATAATTTTTAAACATAAATTTATGACATTTCATACCACCATTTCATCAAGAGCAATCGGAGATCAATCGAATGCTCTATCACATTTCTGTGCAAACAATTGAGAAAACTCGAAGGAAATCTCACATTTCATTTCATTAAGACCCGTAGGTCAATTAGCATTTCATGAAATAAATTATGTAAAAAAAATTATAATATTGCAAGGACATATCAACTTGGACATAGTATCATACCTCGTTAGATCAAACGAATTCTTTGAAAGAAGATATGATTGAATGTTCCAAAACTTTTCCTAATTTCCTTGGCTGCGTTATATAACAGGGATGGAGAATTACTTTCTGTTTGAAATAATGTGTGTTCACAATCTGACTTTTGCAGGGTATAAATAGGCAGATTCCCTATTGAAAGTGGAATTATAAAAATATGTGCATGCTGATTTGGGTTGATCTAGAATTTGTGATAAGCTAAAACCTTTAAGTATAATTACATCAGGATTATGCTTAAATAAATCCTAATTGTCTAATTAAAATAGTGAACGTGGAAAGTGGTGTATGATAGAGTTTGTATTGTATTTAAATAAATTGTTTATAGCCAAAAAGTAAGGTAATTATTACACTTGCAGCAAAAGGATTGGAACGGCCGTGTCCCATAAGCAAAGTTATAAAATTTCTTTTGTATGATTCCAGCTCACTACAAAATTAATTTCATAGTACCTACCTAATGATGTTGGGATTTCAAAAGGGATAACATAATTTGGATATGATTAAATCCTTTTCAAATTAAAGATAAACGTGATTACATAATAAATTATTATATTCTATCGCTAATTATCTTAAAAAAGTACATTATAAAAAAAATACATATTAAAGACGTTTCTTTGAATTGAAATAACTTGGACTTTACTCATATGAACACACATTTTCTCGAGCCCAATTTACATTATTTAATGCGAGCTACAAAATGAGCTCAAAGTTGGTATACTTATCATCACTCTGTCAAAATCCAAATATTTGACCTAAAAACATAAAAAATTAAAACATACTTCACTTTAGCCCCTCAACTTTCAAAATAATAAAATATAATATATAGAAACAATTAAGTTTTTATTCTAAAATTTCTGGGCGTTACATAAGATGAGATTTTCTGATTGATACAAATTGTTGACGTACCGAGCTCAAAAGGCCGGTCAGATCGGATTAATACACGTGATGAGCACGTGATAATGTGAGCTCGGTAGTGTGAATTCGGCTTGGATGGTTAGCGTACTCAGGAAGATTGTGTAGTCTTTCAAGGGAAGGGAATTCTAATGATTGAAGATCACTGACAGAATCAATAAACCAACCAATCAGAAAAGTCCACAGGGAATAATCTTATATCAATGCTTACATAAGCCCTTGTTCAAATAGTTAGGCTTCTTTCCCAAAACTTGCTTCATGAATTACTGGGGTCCACCTGTAAAATTTGCTTATCATGAAACTGTCGTATCAAGCTCGGTGGCCAATTGAATTATTCCAACATGTGTACTTCTTCAGTTCGGGATTGCAGATGACAAAATATGAAATTAATGAAGCATGTATATTTTCCCCTATAAAAAAGAAAATAGTGGTAAAGAAGGGGGGACGGCCTTGCACATTACAAATCTTCTTACATTATCCATATTTTAAATATCTCCTATAAACATAGAAAGGGGTAGTTGAATCGCTTGTAACGTCACATTGATAATAAATCGAAGTCATATTCCTCTTTGAAGTTGGCTTGAATTTTGCCCATACAATTTTCGACGTCAACACAGATGATGAACAGAAAAATATGAATACCACAAGGAAACTATTATGAAAAGCCTTCTTAGAATTATTTTGTTCCAGCAATTTTTTCCTGCACTTGCAGATACATAATGCCCGTTTTTGGTTGCTTATCTTGGAAGGTGGTGAATCTCTGAGAAAAATCATTTCCATTATTTTTCCCCCAGCATCCATTGTTTCATGAATTCCAGAATGTAAATGTTTTACTGCTGTAACTGCAGTGTGGCACTGGTTGTGGATGATCCAGTTTTGTACAACCACATTTCGGAAACCTTTCATGCCCGAGCTACTATAAAATTTGTCATTTTGCTATGGGGACAAAAATCAAGCATAAGAGATGTAGCAGCAGCAGAAATTCCTGTTTATAGCTATAATGAGATAACAAGTTTGGGTCATGAGAGCCATACGACCTTGCTTCATTCTGAAGATGCCAGTAAGTTGCTGTGCAGTCATTGTTCAGTAGTGTTAATAAGTGATTTCCGTTGCAGCAAAACTCTTATTGCCATAGGTTTGATTGTGTAATGTGGATATAACATTTTTGGATGCATATATTAAGATATATATTTAATTTCACTTGATTTTAACAGAAAGACAATCAATCCTTTTAAGAGTTGTGTAACTTATTTTATTATTTAGTCATGTTATGCTCTTCTATGTAGTCTCTATGCTATGTTTAACAAGCAAGAGGTGTTAGCGGAAGCGGTACGACTGGGTAGATTAAATATACTTTATAGTACGTAGGTAAATCTTAGAAATCTTAGATTATCATATATTTTCTAAACTTACACAATGCAATTCCTAGGTTGCTTTTCTTTTGGTCTTTTTTGTTTGTTTTGGGGCCCATATCTACCTTATTTAACATTTATTTTGTCCTGTTTAACTTTTTGAAGGGATTGTCTTTTGAAAATGAAGGAGAGGAGAAGATGAGGATGAGAAAAAGAATTCATCCAATGGAGTTCATAGCCAAGTATTGTGGTGTTTGGGTGAGGTTGGTTTGTTATGGTTAACCAGTTATTCCATGAGATGTTAAAGTCTAAAACAATGTGAGACGAATGCAAGAAGAGTATTATGGTTCCTTGTTACAAGAATAAAGGAAATATCAAGTTTGAGTGAATTAGGTATTAAGCTCATGAATTAGTATTTGAAATTGTGGTAGAAGATGATTGAGAGATTGAGGTGTATTCAAAGGTATTAGGATTTTAGGGAACTAGATCAGTATTATGTACGAGAGATCTATTATTGAAGCTATTTACCTTTTAGAAGATTGATGAGAAAGTTTAGACAAAAGAAACATGATTTACGTATGGGTTTTATCATTTTAGAAAAAAGCTTATGATAGGGTGCTTAGTGAAGGGATATGGTGGGTACTAGAGACTAGAAATTTCTGTTACATATATTAATGTTCTTAAAGATGTATAATGAGCAGTCTGAAGTTAAAGAAGTGTCAGTCGTAGTAGAGATAATTTTTTAGTGTTGGTTGTCCTTATCTATTCATTTTAGTCATGGATATTATGAGACATCTGAGATAAGGTCGATGTGTGCTATTTTCTGATGATATTGTTTCGTGGATGAGACTAGGAGAAGGTTAAGTAGTAAGGAAGAATTTGGAGGAGTACTTTGTAAAACGGGTAAGCATAATTCCCCCTAAAAAATAAAATATTTTCACGTGGGGAGGAATGTATTTACTAGTTATATCATCCGCAATCGCTTGAATCTCGAGACGTTCTTCGAATCAGTCATAGACTTTATTGAGATAGGTGAAAATCCCTTCGCAATTGCCTGAATCTCATACAGTTCAAGTAAAAACACCCAAATAATAGTTGCAGTGGATATGTCTAAAGGTATTCGATTAATTAAAACCAAGTCAGAGAAATGGAATGCCTATTTAGTTATAATAAGAATAAGTATAGTGTAGTCACTGTAGAGGAAAATGTTGTTCTGGAGAAGGTGAATGTTTTAGGGCGTTAAGGTTTGACTATTAATGGGGAATGACTTGACAAGAATGTTATGCATTGGATAAAATGACTACTTAGGTAGTTGAGACATGTTTAGCACAAATCTAAAGATGAAGTCTTATGTTTGGGAAGGAACTAATTGCGTTAGTTTTCACAGTAGATGTAATGATGGAACCAATAACATGGCAAAAAAGGATTTATGCAGCCAACCCCAAAATTATTGGGAATAAGACTTAATTTTTGTTGGTGACTGCATTTAGTTTTGTATGATGAGCTTCTCATATATAAGATTGTGATATTGAATCATTGATGATCTGATGAGAGCTCAGTAAAAGGTTCATAATTGCTTTGGTTGTACCAATGCAAATTACAAACATGATTTTCAGTGTCATAGTGTTAATAACATTACCATAATGCAAATCAGTTTAAATGATCCCAAAAATATGGGAGGGTTGCTGGGAAAGGATGAAGAAGAGTTTAAATGATC
>CAIGRH010169816.1:0-13085 GCA_903798295.1 Fraxinus nigra | reverse complement strand
TCTTTATCCACATGATATCCAAACTTTTCTGGCAACTTTTTAAATATGAGCCAAAGACACCATCTATGTTTAGTGTTCGGAAAAACTATCTCAATTGAATTTTCCATTGCTCTGTCTTGATCTGTAATTATTCCATGCGACGCCTGACCATACATGCACTTCAACTATGTCTTGAACAACCACACAAATGTATCTGTGTTCTCATTCGATAGCAAACCACAACCAAGCAACGTAGATTGTCCTTGATGATTCACGCCAACGAAAAGGGCGAATAGCATATCATACTTATTGGTAAGGTAGGTGGTATCAAATGTCACAACATTCCCGAATTCCTTATATGCTTGCCTGCACCTATTGTCAGCCCAAAAAACATTTCTCAGTCGTGAATCATCATCCAAGTCAATACTGATGTAAAACCCGGAGAAGCTGGATTGCATATCAGAAAAATAAGACTGTACTGCAGCCGCATCACCCTCACCCAGTCGTAGCCGTCTCACTTCTTCAATGTAATTCCGACAATCCTTTTCAATGCAAGTCATGTTCTCACCGGCCTCGACAACTGCAGAGTTAAAACTTTTATGTAATGGAATTCCCGCCACATCATTCACTTCGAGCTTTCGTTTCACGTATGCACTAATATCTCGGTTGCATCGATACAACCTGGACTTAGTAGGACTCGTCTTATGATTGTGGTCAAGGTGGACCAGGTTAATCCTCCAATAACCATGTATATCTAAAGATGCAGAGATCCTAGCTTTACAACCCGTCTGAATTGTAGGTTACGGCTTTCAAGATGTGCTTGTAGTACCAACTCTTCGTCCTTTCCTACTACACGTCAAACGTTAGAAATCTCACAACACCGTCATCATCCCTCCCTGAACTCCTCTTCCTCATTAGAAAACCTACGACATAAGCATATCTTGCATAAAAATCATACACTTCTTTTTCATCCTTGAACTGCATACCAACTTCAGGCGTAGTCAATTCATTTCCTCCAATTATTTCATCTTCAACGACATTCACATTATCTTCCACATTCTCATTTTCGAAATCGACGAACAAAACATCTTCCANATTGTAGGTTGCGGCTTTAAAGATGTGCTTGTAGTACCAACTCTTCGTCCTTCCCTACTACACGTCAAACGTTAGAAATCTCACAACACCGTCATCATCCCTCCCTGAACTCCTCTTCCTAATTGGAAAACCTACGACATAAGCATATCTTGCATAAAAATCATACACTTCTTTTTCATCCTTGAACTGCATACCAACTTCAGGTGTAGTCAGTTCATTTCCTCCAATTGTTTCATCTTCAACGACATTCACATTATCTTCCACATTCTCATTTTCGGAATCGACGAACAAAACATCTTCCATATTTGGCTGATCCTGCAAAAAAGTATATTTAGTGAATGATATGATTAACTAACAATGAACAATTAACATACAATTAAGAATTTCACTACAGCCTCACATAAAACCCACTAGCAGAGTGGTAACTAACAATGAACATTTAATTAACAAGATACAAACATTACCTACCAATTTTCACTAAAGCCTCCCAGAAAAGCCAATAATTAACTATTAACTAACAATTAACAACTAATTAACGATTCACTAACAATTAACAATTTTAGTAAAGCCTATCGGCAAAGTTTATGCCTTCTTACCTGCAGCGACCCGGTTCTGGAGATGGAGGTAATGACTGGATACAAATCAACGCGCCACTTACGGGTTATTTCAGCCTCGGAACCTTGACGGTCTCAATCCACCACCAAAATACAAAGCACCTCCCGCTTATTTCACGCTGGAAAATATGGCGAATCCGAACCAAAATAGAAAGCAAGTCGCCACCAAAGCTGGGTTATGAATTTGATAAATTTTTCCAGATTTTAATTTAATGTCGATTTGAAGATCTGGGGTAAAATGGAGAGAGAATAGGCAAGTTTTTCTTGGAAATATTATTTGTGACCCAAAAGCATTTTTGTCCCATCTCTCACCATTTTGCCGCCCAAATTTCAGGTCTCCAATCACCACCGTCCAACTTCATTTAATCTTCACCTTACATCTCACTTTATCATTCAATTTTGTCAAAAGCCTTTGTACAAATAGCATTTTTGAACTTCATTTAATCTTCACCTTACACCTCACTTTGTCAAAAGCCTTTGTACAAATAGCATTTTTGTATTCCAATTTTGAGTAATTATTACTTGGTTGGCAGTTGCAAAATCATAGTTTGATAAAACAACTTCAAAGTCAACGCTTCTAGAACTGTCCTTGTAGATTGTACCATAAATACCTTGTATCAAATTCTTCAATAGGTATATTCATGCCTTCGTATTAAAGAATATTCTTGTTCTTGAACTCTACATTTAAAGCCTAAACAAATGAGCCAATGACCCTTGGTCAAAACCGAAATTAGGGTCCGTTTGGTGAGGTTTTTGAGAAATTAGAAGTTACTTCTAAAATTAATAAGTTATTTATTAAGTCCTTGTTTGGTCCGGATTAAAATCTGATTTTAATCTAAATCAAAGTTAAACAATCAATATTAACCACATTTTGCATGAGTCCCACAACTTTCCAATCACACATTTCAAAAACTTTTATTACAGTCTACTTAAAATCTAATTTTAATATCCACTAAACACCCTCTAAATTGTATGAAGATTTTTTTGAAAATTCTTTATTCGAAAAAAATCCTAAAAATATTGTCAACCAAGCGTCAAACAATTCGATTTATCCACACGTCAGGAACTCTATATGAAAACAAATAAATATTTTAAATATAGCCCCTGCTCGGTATTGATTAAAATCTATATTTCAATTTAAGTCAAAGTCAACAATAAATTTAATTACATATTTTATGGATTTCACAATTTTTCAATCACACATTTCTTCAAAATCTATTAAAAATCTGATTTTAATCCGATATGGAATCTTGTTGTAGTTCATTTATAAAAATTATATCTGTATCAAATATCTGATAGAAAAACATTATCGAATGCGTTCCCGAAGAGGCGTGTAAACACAAACAACGTTGACTACAACTGGGTGCCAACCAAAATTACACCTGTAATTATTATTCAAACTTGGAGGTCTGAAATCACGTAATGATTTCCCAAGTTGCTTCATTTCCTATTAAATAAAGTATTAATGTTTGATTTCCATAAAAATATTTTATTTCACTCTTAAAAGACAAGGATGACCAACAAATTTTTTTATTATTATTAATGTGAAAGGTGAAAATGATAAGAAGTCGTACCAACTATTGTTTTTTACTCCTTTTTTGAGACTAATAAGTCAAATTAACATCATTATTAATTATTCCTAATTAAAAATCCCCCCAAAAAAAGAAAAAAAATCAGGGTTGAGTGATAGCCTGAGGCCGTGCAAGAGGTGCGAGAGTCCTTCTGAAATACTAAACCAATATTTAAGGATATTTAAACTAAAATATTGAAAAATACTACATTTATTACTTTTCGAGTATTACGAACTACCGTCTCCAAAAAATCTTGTAAAAATTTTCGTAATTCTTCCAAAACCAATTGCACATATTCCCATTATTATTGTCAATCCATTCATAAATATTTTCAATGATTCAACCATTGTGCCTTTGATAAAAAAATAGTCATTGGGAACAATGCATGTTCACATTTGCACGGAGGATCTCTTTTTCAGAAGCCTCTGCTGCCTATTTCTACTCTGCGATCCGTGGTGACTGGAACTCGTAGTGAGTATTTGACTTTGAGCTAGAGTGTGCGCTTTAGGTGCTCTTTCTTTGCGACGGTTCTTTTTTCAAGAACCAAATATTTCCTAAAGGTTTTGCTCCAGGTGACTTTTATCACAATGATGTTTGTGGTTATGGTGTCGAAAATTTTCACAGACAGCGCCAATCTATTAACCCAAAAAATGCACCAATGATGTGACAAACAGATCACAATGTCTCTTACGTCCACACAAGCTGAATTCCTGCACACTTGGATGACCCGTAGTCACACGTGGCCTTCTCCGAAGGGAATGGTATTGGCCGCGCACACTCCGATTGACAAGTTAGTTGGAGAACTGGTTTAGAGCGTGGAGTAGCTTTGAACGTAAGCCTCCAATAAATAAAAAGGGAGTCGGCTTGAGAGTTGGTAATTAAAATGTATAGCAAGAATACAACTTTTAAAGTCTAAATTTGCATTACATTTGAATGGCACTAAGTGTGAGTTTTATACCTAGGCAAGATGAATGGAGTCCATGGATGATAGCGCACGTGACCCTATCCAAATGACTTTCTTTTCTTGTCATATACATCAATCAATCACAACCTTAAATTACCATTTTTTGTGTCCATAAAACATAGCCTGTATTTTAGACTTGACTAAGTAGGATGGCAGCGACAATGAGTTGTCTTCTCAACTCACATGGTATGAGATCCGTTCAAGATCTCGCAATTGCCTCGTCCTGGGTCGGCTTTGTCAATGGGGTCTGCCCTTGTGTTTTATGTGGGAGAGGCGGATCGCTCGCATATGGATTGGTTCGCCTGCATGTCGTTGGGCTGCCCTATGCCAGCGCATGAGGCATGGTGCCCCGAACTATTTGTCACGTGGGCTAATTGGGTTCCCTTATGTGTTCTATTTTTTCAAGGCGTAACAAAATCCTTGGTAGTGCATTGTTTTTGAAGAAGCAATATCAGTTTTTAATGTTTTATCAATCTTGTAATGCTTGTGTTAGCTTTCTTTGTAAATACTTATAAAGATTATTCGTTTAGATTTCACATAGGGCACCAAAAATCTTAGGATCAGCCCACATGTCATTAACGAAAACTTCGTCATATTCTCTTCTTTCTTTCTTCCTGAAATTTAGGTTGTATGGAAAATTACAAACTTGTAAAATGTTAGCGGTCTTAATTTCTTGTTTCAAACACATTTTGAAAATTGAAATTCTCGAGAACTCCCAAAAACTTTTTCGAAACTCAAAAGCACATTTCTTCTATGTTTTAGTAAATCCAGAAACAAAGGAAACTTTTGATCAAATATTCGAAAACTTTAGTTAGAATTGCACAGAGTCGTGAGAGAGTTTCGCTACGAGCATCAACTAAAATTTGACTCGTTGAGACTTTTAACTAAATATTAACTTATTAACGGTAACATTTTACACTCGTATTACAATAAATTAAAATAAAATTACGGTTTAAATCGAAGTTGAATATTTTATGTTCAATCATGAAACGGGGTAGCATTGCATACTAGTGGCGTACGTGGTCCCAAATCTTGATGCATCCAATTGAATTTATGCATACATCTGTCTCCCTCTACTCCACTGTATTGTTTTAGTGCTAACATATATAATTTTGTCTCTACTGATTGTATGTATGCATTTCGATATTTACTCAATATATTTTATTTACGTTCCACTCACCGGCCTACATATAATAATAAATTAAAATATTATTTTTTATATTTAATTACCCATTTGACCTCAAATATTCTATTATATGTTAATGGCGTTTCGTAGTGGGAAATCTTTGTCGTGATGTACTGACCAACTTAATTAAGTGAAATCAGCTGGTTAGGCAGTGACTTCATTCGTATAATTTTATATTATTGCCATACTGATATTCATAATAATGAGGGTTAAAAAATGCATGTTGGGCTACTAATAGGACTCGATCGATGTGCTTGATTTGGACATGTCAAAAAAAATATCTCGTATTCGCTCAGTTGGCGAATCACTGTGAAAACGAGAAACATGGTCACTGCCAAAATCAACATCGATTTTATTTTTTCCTTTTTTTTAAACATGTTTAAATTTAAATTGTATTTAAAAAATAAAATGAAATAAGTAAGTAAATGGGCGGGAGACGCGGATGCCAACCTTGCCCATTGCCATCCCTATTAATCAAGTCGCATAACTGAACACGTTAACATGATAGATCACAATCCGTCAATTCGGACAATACCGACGATGTTTTAACACTATTCTAGATAACGATGACATTCACTTTTAGTTGTCGAATGAATTAAAGAAAATCAGAATTTAAATGCGTCATCAAACCTAGGTTAATACTAAATATATACCACTGGTATAAAATAATATTTTTCTTAAATAAATGAATTGACGTAATAACTATTTTTAAATTTAAATAGCAGTCAAGCAGTGGCTCATAGATTACACTGATGATCGACTAGCGACCTAATGTTTTGGACAACTGAGTTGGGTCTAAAATTGTAATTTTGAAAATATTTTTTATATTTGATATTAAAAATAAGTAAGTCATTTATTTATTTTTTATTCAAAAGTGTAAAAAAAAAAAACACTAATGTAAACTTGTCTGAAAAAATAAAAAAATAAAAAAATAAAAATCAAATTACATATAAGCTTGAACAAGCATGGCCACAATTTCTAATTTGCAATATTTGATTGGGTGGGCATTGGTGGGTCAAGTTTCAGTTTTTTTCCATCCGCCTTCCTTTCCTTGTATACCAATCAACTGCCAAAGTTGGGTACAAGAACTTACACCTAAATGCTTGTTTGGAATAGCTTAAAAGTTGATTAAAAGTTAACAATTAGTTTTAATCACATATTTCATGGATTCACAATTTTTATTAACTTTTCAACCACACATTTTTATCAAATTTTATGAAAAGTTTCGTCAAACAACCCGTAATAAATGGTAATTGAATATATTGCTTAAGTTTAGGGTTCTTCTCTTGAGAAAGAAATCTAAATTCCACTTAAGGATCCCAAGATGAAGTTTTAAATTCCAATTGGATTGAATCTTTAAGGTTATTAATTGGATTTAAACTCCATAGCTTTTTAAATTTTAATTGGATTTATTATTATTTTATGAGTTCATCTTAGATACGTTTAGTGGTTTATTGATTCAACACTCAATACCTGAAGTTTCGATATTGTATTAAAATGTCCATGAAATAAGATAAAAAAATTGTCACAATCAAGATAGTTGTACGCTATCAAGTCTTATCGAGATTAGTAGGTCACGACTACACTATCTTTACCACCTCCACTTTTTCTTCTAACCACACTCCTCCTTTTTCAAAGATACCCTCTAAATATATTTGATCATATTTAGTATTTTTGTTCGTGAGATAATTTGAATTGGTATTCGTTTATGTATTACGTAAGTCAATATAATACATCGAATGTGGTCCACATCCTCTACATTTGTGTTGTACAAGCATTATGATTCAAACTTTTTTTAGAGCTTTTGACAAACGGGAGTTTGAACTGATAGACACGAGTTCACACTCACTTTATACAACTCGAGTTTTGTATTTTTTCAAAGTAGTGCATCAAGTCAACTCAAGTCAGATCGAACTTGATAAAAATTCGACGGCTTATATACATTCATCCAAAGCGACATTTGTATAAGCTTGATTTCTTGTACATAGATTTGTTAGACGGGGAGATGAGAGTGACATGCTAATATTTTAGTACATATGAGTTGGGTTTTCAATAATATTCATTTGAAGGTGAAAATGACTACATCAAGAATTTTACTTGCAAGTTGAGGAAGTGGGCATAACTTTTGTATCAATCGATTAACGCGTTACAAATTTCCACGACATAAATTTTTTAATTAATTTTTCTTATTCGGTCCAAACTAACATATTTATACTGAACTCCAAGATCACTTGGCAGAATACAAATCTTTGTTTGCTTCCATATATAGTAGTAGTACAGCGGGAATTACAAAACTTCAGCATTCATATTATCAGAATTTTGAGCTTATATTCTTTGAACTTTAGATTCTGATAATGAAAACACGAAGAGGAAAGCGATCTGAGGTACGAAATTATTTGCTGTAATAACAATTCTGGCATGTTATTTTGCCTAGGTTTATGATAATTGATAGTGTAATGTTTCATTTTTCACGCAGCCATTTTGGCCGTCCATTGTGATGAAAAAATGGCTGAATATAAAGCCAAAGGTTAATGATTTTAGTGAAGATGAAGTTGATACAGAGAGCGAGGATGATGGTGAGGATTTCGTTAATTAATTGCCCATGAAAATTCATTCCGTGATTGATCGTTAATTTTATGAATATTTGTTCAATTTGAATTCAGCTTGTTCCGTTAAAGATGAAAGGATGAACAAGGATAATGAATATGCGACACAGGGAAACCAATCCAAATTCTCAAATCGAACTTCAAGCGGTAAATAAACATTGATTCAGTAATTTTAATCCATCAAATACACATGGGTAGCCCTATTTATACTTCGATTATGATGTGCAATTATGATTCAATTGCATGCATGGCTGCCCCTATATACACACCTCTCACATGCTACCACAAATATACCTTTTGGGTAGATGTTTGGTATGCAATTCTAATCAGGATTAGACGGTATTAAAGAAGAAAAAGAGTTTAATGTCCTTAATTAAGATGGATCCTCTAAACTACTGGATTACAAAAAAATTAATATTTACAATGTTTTTATTTCTGAGATGCCTTCTGTGCTTAGAGCTGTCTCAATCTTTTTGACTAATTTCATGTAAGTTTGCTTCATTTTTACTATATTAGGACTTATGCCAATCTTCAATTGTTAAAATAAATGATCTTATATTAGGGGGCTAGATCAAATAGTAAAGCATATTTTATCTGATTAAGGTATAGATCTGAAGTTTATTTCTGCAAATATATTGACACAAAACTTATTTATCCAGGGAAACCTTCGAAAGAGTATTCCCTAAGACACCGGAGAGGAAAATCAGAAACTCTGCGTCTTCAGTACATAAATACAAAAGATGTGAGGTTTGGCTCTAAAATAAGTATCTGTAATTTTACTTTCGGTTTTAACTTTGATTGCAATGAATCTTCTGTGAATTTATTTTGTTCCTGCTGATTCACTAATCATTATACTGGTCAATTTTGTGCAGAGTAATGATAGGCACTTGGAATGTCGCTGGAAGACTTCCATTTGATGATCTCGAAATTGATGAATGGCTTTGTATGCAAGAGCCAGCAGATATATACATTCTCGGGTGAGCACTTATGAATCGATAAATTGTTTTCAATGACTTCTAACTAGTCTGTCTATATAGGCTGTTTTTAGCAAATTTTGAGGACCTGTATTTGGTGGGTTCACTTTTCTGGATAACTTTATGCTTACTTTTAAGTGAATCCAATATCTTGAGTTTCAGCACAATCTCTGCACTCAATTTTTTCCAATACTGTTTTCTCAATCGGATTATAAAACCGTTTATTCCTTTCAAACTGTAAAATTGAATTTTTTTTTCCTCCTAAAGCAGAGTAAATTGAGGGTATGATACACTAACCACATCCCAAAAATATGTAAAATTTTAGAATTGAGGTATTATACATCTTTATAAGTATATTCATGTAGGGATGTACAGTGCTAGGTTCTGTTGTATCTAAAAACAACATGAGTTACTGCATGTCTAGAAGCACAGTGATTCACCATTACAATTTTATGCTTGATTCAGCATCCTAAGATACATCTTACTTATTCCCATATATATATATATATATATATATATATATATATATTCAATGATCGCCTTGCTTACTTTTTACATGGCTTCTTTTTTATGGAATGTGTTTGTGAGTATCATTGACAATCTTTAATTGGTTCTCACTCCATTTCGAACCACTGGATTTGATTTCCCTTAAATTCAATGCATTTATAAAACGAAAACTTAGAGAGAAGATTTGTCGTCCTTTGAATTCCATTTGATTTTCTATTCCTTCTAAACTCTTTTTATACAGATTCCAAGAGGTGGTTCCTTTGAATGCTGGGAATGTACTTGGAGCAGAGAACAGAAGTTCAATTCGGAAATGGGAGGCTATAATCCGCAGGACTCTAAACAAATCTTTGGAACCTGAAACCATACACAAAAGCTATAGTGCACCTCCTTCTCCAGTTTTAAGGACTTCTTCTGCATCTGATATACTTGCTGATGTGGCTGACACCCCTGTGCTAAACATGACAGGAAAAGATTTCATAGGTATCATGAATGATGGTAATAGTGAAATAATCAGCACAGGGAAGAATAGCCATTTAAAGAGAATATGTGGCGTTGATTCTGGCAGAAGATTGGACTGGCCGGAACAATCATTGGATGCAACACCTCAAGATCTATCTTCCGTATTCAAATTACGAAGAACAATGAGTAGTTCTGCAGGATTTGGTTTTGAATTGATGGAAAATTCTCCTAGTTCCGGCACTGAGAATATTGCATTAAGTAGTTATGGGTTGAAAAGAGTGCACCAAAGTTCTGGAAACTTAGGCTTGATCTGGATGGATGAACAAGTTGGACTTGAAGTTCTAGATTCTTTCTCTGATGAATCTGATCAAATTTCTGGAGAAGAAGATGGTTCTGTTGTACAGTTACTATCGGAGGTCAAACCGGAAAATGCACATTCAAGGAAAGCAGTAAAGTCTCGTCCACAGTATGTCAGGATTGTAAGTAAGCAGATGGTTGGAATATATGTATCGGTATGGGTGCGTAGAAGATTAAGGAGACACGTAAACAACTTAAAAGTCTCTCCTGTTGGAACTGGGCTTATGGGATACATGGGCAATAAGGTATTGCTTCTTAGAGTTATGAGCTCAGCTCAATGAACTGAAAATCCTTCTTTTTCAAAATAAAAGGAAACCATTACATTCCTGGCCTTTTGTTGCCACCAAGTTCTGCATCAACTGATTGGTGTTGGAAGTATTAGAAATCTGTTCATGCCATATGCAGAGACTTGTCTTAGTTCTAAATTTTGATGTCCCAAGTGTAAATTCACATATTTATGTTTGTTCTCGTCAGACGTTTGAATATTTTGCTATTATATACGTGTTCTGTGCAGAGTTTTTCAGTAATATTGCCATTTTCATTAATCTGTATCTGACTATATTATACCTTCTGTTCAGGGATCTGTTTCAGTTAGTGCATCTCTTTTCCAATCACGGCTATGCTTTGTGTGTTCTCATTTAACATCTGGTCAAAAGGATGGGGCTGAGCAAAGGCGTAATTCTGATGTTCTCGAGATTTTAAGGCGTACTAAATTTCCATCTGTCTTTGATGTTGATCAGCCACAGACAATTCCATCTCATGAGTAAGTTTTATTGTATGAGTTTAAATGAATTTTCTCTTTTTGTCGGGGTGAGGACACATAGGAATACTTATTACCTACTCCTTAACAAGGAAAATTTAGATCTCTCTCTCTCTCTCTCTCTCTACTTTAAAGTCGTGAAAAAATTCCTGAATAACACCTACCAATTCAATTTTCAACTTTTAAACGTGTGTTCCTTTCATTGAGTTCTTGCATTCATGTAAACTGAATTATTATCAATGTTTCTAATAACAGCAAGGTATTCTGGTTTGGAGATTTGAATTATCGCATCAATATTTTGGACGCTGAAGTAAGGAAGCTTGTTGCTAAGAAGGACTGGACTGAGCTTCTCAACCATGATCAGGTTTGAGACTCAATTCTCACTTTTTCCTAGATCGATATAATTGTTTATAGGTCTAATTGCTGTTACCAAGATTATGATGATAATTTGTTATCTATGAATTGAAAAGTTGAATGTCTATATGCATTTATTTTGGACCCTCACATGTTAAAGAGCAACCTTCATACCTTGAGAAGGAGCGATTTTCCTTATCAATACTGAGTTAAAGAGTTTTTCACTTATTAATGAATAACTTTTATTATTTTTACACAGAGGACATAATATAAAAGTTTTTGTTTATCTTTTTGTATTTCATTACAGTCTTCATGACATTTTGTTCGTAGTATAAATCTGAAGTGCAGTGTGAATATACACTTAGATGTGGATTAATTGATAACCATTGTTTATCTTCTATTTACCAATCTTGATCGTAACTTTTCTTTTTCTTTGGCCCTAATTTGGGGTGTAGATAGATACTGAATACTATGTTTGTTAATGAAGTTGGGAGGAGTGCCTTTTTAATTATTAGCTAAGATGCAATTTTGGGTTGATATGCATATATATATTTATTTGATGCCTAATGATGGGAAAATTTGGCAGTTAATCAAAGAACTAAGAGGTGGGCATGTGTTTGATGGTTGGAAAGAAGGGGTAATTAACTTCGCACCGACTTACAAGTACGAAATCAACTTTGATAGATACGTTGGGGAAAACCCAAAAGAAGGAGAGAAGAAGAGATCCCCAGCATGGTAAGTGAGACTGTTGGTGGGTAATTACTCTAAATCCACACAGTTATTGTCCATACTGAACAATGCCCGAATTGCAATATTTCTGGAGAATGCAACTGTCTAATTTCTATGGAGTTAAGTTTACATTTAGTGCTAAGAACCAACCCATACTTCACTTGATTTAGGGAAGATGAGAGCAGGGACACCAGTCTAGGGAAGGAGATCACAGTGCAGCTGAAGTTTTTGAAGCAATGAATTCAGTGTAATCCCAAATGCGACTTACTGAAGGAACATATTGCTTTTACTTCTGGATCACACTGAATTCGCTAAGTAGCATTCTGGATTGCACTGAATTCAGGCTTTACTTGAAAAACTTATCTCCGGCCTTAGACTGGGTTCCCTGCCTCTTCTGTAAATCAAGTGAAGAATGGCTTTGTTCTTAACATTTAGGGATTGCACAGTTAGTGCATGTTTGGTGCACTGGAACAGATAGTACAGCTAAAAAAATTTTTAACTTCTTTTTCTTAATACTGTCGAATCTTGTCAGTCCATCATATCATCAAGCCATTAGTGCATATACCTCTGAATTCTACTACCATATATGTTTTATCATACTTAGCTACTTGTTACAAGATATTAAATATGTGCAGGTGTGACCGTGTATTATGGTTAGGAAAAGGCATAAAACAACTTTCTTACAAGCGAGCAGATATAAGGCTATCGGATCATCGGCCTGTGAGTTCAATGTTCCTTGTTGAAGTCGAAATCTTTGATCAGCGCAAGCTCCATAGAGCTCTTAATTTCTCTACTGCTACAGTACATCCTGATATATATTTTCCTGATTGAAGGTTGACAGATGACGTAACAGTATTATCTTAATACTATGTGCTTGATGTCCATTGTAATGAATGGATAATTATGTGCTCATCTCTTAGTTACACTGAT
>CAIGRH010169796.1:0-10039 GCA_903798295.1 Fraxinus nigra | reverse complement strand
CTATGCGATCTTTGTTGAATTCTTATAGATTAATGCGTTCATATGTGTGTGAATTTACATAGAAATATTATAAAACTTAGGCATATAAATAGGATTAGTGTTATTTGAGAGAGATCACCAAATACAATATGTTAATTCGATCATTATCACGTAAGAAAAGATAGTTGAATAAATTGAAATTGAATGTATGATAAATAACCTAAGTGAAATCGAAAATCCTAACTATCCAATCATGTAATCTTATTTACAGTTTTAATTTGAGTTTGTTATTTTATTTATTAGAACTTGGTTAGAAAACATAATTTGATTTAATCATTAGTTATCATTTTAATTTAAATTGAAATTAGGTTAGTTTAAAACTTTATAGTAGATAATAGTCTCTGTAGGACGATATTTGAACTTGATAAATTCACTTTATTACCTATCACGATCCATAATGTCGAATGAAAATAGCCAATAATCTGATGCAACTCAAGAAGATTTTGCATATCACATACGAGGTTGTCTTCTTGAACCTGTATATGGTAAGTTTTTAATTTTTTTAAAAATTTCTGGTTGTAGACATGTTTGCCTCACAATGGGTTATCAACTATGATCATATAGTGCACATTTCCATAACTTTAAGTATGTTATTGAGTTGAAATGATAAAATTTTCCATATTTATTCGCGCTAATTTTGCATTCATTTCGTTCAACTAGGGATTGTTGTTGATGGTAGGTTGTTGACATGATTTTTTTGTCTAGGAAAAAGTTCAAGTTATTTCACTATAAAGCTACATTACGACGATGTATTTTTTAGAAAGATGTGAAATCTTGTATAGGAGCATGGCAAGTCTAGACTACGTGCACCCTGATTGGTTTAATAGATTTCTCCTGGACAATGCTATGAAGATGCTAAGTTATTTTGAGAAAATGAGGTATGTGTATAAGATTAAAAAGATGAGATTGAGTGAGGCATCGTTTTGGTTGGTGAAAGATGCATACGTTATGAATGTAGTTAGGTGGCTTGCTGAGAAGAGGCTTGCTGAGACGTGTTGTGTGTCTGTGGTTGAAGTGTAGGAATTTCCATGGGACGACAAAGTAGGGCATAATATTTCGGTGGTTGATGTTGACACTAGTGAGATATTGGAGGAGGTGGAAGAAAAAGGAAAACTAGATGTTGACAAACAGTATGAGCATAATGTATGCTATGCAATGGTGGTTTATGATGAGTTTCTGGATGGTGATGCTAATGAAATAGAAGTGGATACAGGGAGTTCTGCTGATGTTCCTGTAGGTGGAGTGAGTGACCTATATGCAGATGAAGATCATACATATGTAGATCACAATGAAGAGGTACATGCTATAAATCATAACGAGTCATATGTTTTACCTCAATATGATGTACATGCTGAAGTACAACATGATGCACCTGCTGATGCATCATGTGTTGATGAAACCTCTGCTGTTTTACCCCATGTTGATACACCACTAGCGGATGCATCTCCTTCCCATACAGAAGATCATGTACCTATAGGTGGACATAATATGGGTGATCAACCCATAGGTGAAGAATAAGTGGCGGACCTGCATGACTATAATGAAGCACCTACTGCACCTCCTGTAGATGCATCACTAGATGATGTATCTGTTGTTGCTGAAAATGTAGACCATACCGACACTAGAGAAGGAAATAGTGAGATGAAATTTGAGGAAGGTATAGTGGAGGAGTTTAGTGATTCAACTTATGAGCAGGAGAAAGATGTGCCTGGTGATGATAATGATGAAGATACATATTTTAGGTTTTCTGAGGGTTTTGATATTGCTTATGAAAATTCGAGGACAAAACATGAGGGTGGAACATGGCATGTAGATGGTGATGGAATATACTATAATGAGTGGAAAGATCTTAGAAATATTCCAAGTGATACCGAAGAAGTTAGTGGTTTTTCAAGAGTCAGGAATGAGCTTTAGTTTAATCTTGCTACAGACATGCAAGATCCAGAATTTTGAGTAGGCATAAAGTTTGACGACATAAAGATATTGAGGAAAACAGTTGAATAATACTCCATTAAAAATGCAAGGTAGGTAAAATATGTCAAAACTGACGGAACAAGATTATGAGTCAAATGTCAAGATAATTGTCCATGGCTTTTGTATGCTTACAAGTAACTGGACAAAAGTCTAAAGATTAATCCATTTAGAGATGAACATATATGCACAATGGTGTGGCAGAATAGAAGAGTGCATGCAGGTTACTTGGCAAAAAATACTGAAGTTCAGATCTGACCCAAAAATGTCCATGAATAGTTTTACAGAGACGGTGAAAGAGGATTGTATGTGTGAGATCTCTAAACATCAATTTTATAGGACACGAATTAAATGTGTAGAAGTTGTAAATGATATTCTGGCTGAACAGCACAAGATTTTGTAGGACTATGGTGAGGAGTTGAAACGAACTAATCCTGGTAGTACAGTGAGAATTGAAGGGGAAGTTGATACATTCAAAAGAATATACATATGTTTGGGGGCTTGCAAAAAAAGATTTTAGAACTAGGTGTAGGAATGAGATTAGTTTGGATGGATGTTTCCTAAAAAGTGAACAAGGTGGACAGTTGTTGACTGCAGTAGGTATTGATGCCGATAACTACATGTTTCCCGTAGCCTAGGCCGTGGTAGATACAGAGAATATAACAAGTTGGGAATTGTATTTAGAACATTTAGTAGTTGATATTGGGATGTGTAATGCTAGAGCTTGGACCTTCATTTCTGATAAACAGAAGGGCTTGGTAGACTCTATAAATTTTTTATGTGAGGGTGTTGAATATAGATGCCGCGCAAGACATTTTTACAACAATTTCACCTTGGTGGATAAAGGACTGACTCTGAAGAGCATGTTTTAGGCTGCAACATGGGCAATAACAATGCCAGAGTGGAGAAGTGTAATGAATGAGATGAAAGATGTGAATGAAGAAGCGTTTAAGTGTTCAATGAGAAACCAGCATAACAGTGGAGCAGATCACATTTCCAGGATTATTCAAAGTGCAACATCCTACTGGATAACTCGTGTGAGGCATTTAACTTTTCCATATTGATTGCAAGAGAAAAGCCTATTATCTCAATGCTTGAGAAGACAAGACATCAACAAATGCTGAGAATGAATGCCAAAAGGGAAGCTATACAAAGATGAGATCATGTTTTTGGTCCTAGAGTTATGATTATTGTTGAGAAAGCAAAGATAGAGGCAATGTTCTTGAAGGCTAACTATGTTGGAAGTGAAAAGTTTGAGGTAAGCAATAGGGATGAAATGAGATGGAGTGTGGACCTGATGAAGCATGAACGTGTATGTAGAAAATTGCAGCTTACTGGAATACCTTGTGCGCATACAATGTCTGGTATGCTATCGAGAAACATTGGCATGTATGAGTATGTAGATGTATGCTCCAGTAAAGAATCTTACATGAGGTCCTATAGCCCAGTCATCCAACCAATGTCAGATCCAGAGTTGTGGCGAGAGCTCGAAAAACATCCTCTGAATCCACCTATAAAGAAGAAACAGGCATACATACCAAAGAAATTGATAAAAAGATCTCAAGTAGAGCTACATGTAGGCACTAAAATGGCAAGGACTGGAATGAAAATGACATGTAAAAAATGTCGTAAGACAGGCTATAACAAGAGATCATGTTCTGAAGCAGGTTCACGGTAGGATACAGAATATGATACACAACCAATTCAAACACAGGGCAAGGGGAAGAGATAGGCCTCTACACGGCAGGATACATAACATGATACACAACCAGCTCAATTACAGGGCAAGGGAAAGAGAAAGACCTCTACACGGCAGGATACAATGCCAAATTTATCATAAGGCAAGGGCAAGATAAAAACT
Organism: Fraxinus nigra; assembly: GCA_903798295.1. Taxonomy (NCBI): domain Eukaryota; kingdom Viridiplantae; phylum Streptophyta; class Magnoliopsida; order Lamiales; family Oleaceae; genus Fraxinus; species Fraxinus nigra. The sequence goes on along the minus strand of CAIGRH010169796.1, from coordinate 6,168 downwards.
TCTACTCCCATAGAGCCACATGCAGAAGAAAAAAACTGGACAAAAATAAACATAGCTTTTTATATGATGATCCTTTTAAATAAATCTTTTTGTATGGTGAAGTTTTTTTGTGTGATTAGATTATCTTTTTGTAGAACAAATTGGAATTGCTTTTGTATGATGAACAAATAATGATGATGTAAAATGTGAATATTCGAAAGAAAAAAATGGTTCCTTTTGTCTTTAATTTGGATCATTTTGTTCGGGTGCTTCGGAAGTGAAAACAGTTTCGAAATTGGGACATAAAGCAGTGAAATAGATACTCTTACTCAAGCAAAGAATTGGAACATAAGATTAATCTCCGTAAAAGGTTTGGGACCTACTGTGCAACTCACTCAAAAAGTTTTGGGACTTTATGTGCATTTAAAAACAAATGTTCGGGGACCTATGCTGCGACGTAGTAAAAGGTTTGAGTCTTGCTGTACGACTCATTTCACAAAAACTCCACATACAAATCCTAATATCCAAGTCTTTCATGAACCATGACTTCTTGCACGTAGGGTGTTTAGTTAAGCTTCCATCTCTCTTTTAACACGCAGAAATCTATGGATTATCTCACTCGATCTGTCGTACATTGGAGGGTCATACCAGTCAAAGAAGTTACATCCACCAATATCCTGACGTCGTGGGCAAGTGAGAAATCTTCTTCATGGGTTCAAGTTTGTCCATGAGATCTTCATCTAACAAGGTCACCGCATTTACATACATTGCTCTTTATATTCACATCTATGATAATGGAAGAGAGAGAAGAAGAATATATAAGACCTGGTAAATGAGAAAAATGAATAGTGATTAGCATAGTGAAAAATGCTAAAATATGAATGGACGAAAATGCCCCTATTTAAATTGGTCAAATTTTGCCCTTTTTTTTTTCCATTTTGAGGTCAACTAACGGTGGAACTAACGCCTTTTGTCATTTTGGACTGTATCTGCGAATTTCTCAAAGGTTTAGGACCTATGGTGGCACAACGTGAATGTTGAGGTAAAGTTTGCAAAATATGAAAAGGTTTGGGACTGCGACTGCAATTTTCCCTTAATTCTATCCAATTCTACTATATACTATATTATTCGACCTCTTTCTTCCACAAATTTATTTCAAATGGATTACAAAAGATTGTTGGAAACTATTGACTTCAATCAAAGTTTTAGCGCTTCCAACACAGCTAAAACTACTATGCCATTAGATCATGGTTTCAATTGTCTAAAAAAAGTACCAATTCCTTCTAATGTGGGTGATGATCGGGGGAGCACCAATCCAATTGATTTGGGTGATACTGAAGAATATGATGAAATGAATGACAAGAGGTTTAGGTAGTAAACCAAAAACTAATCGACTAAATCTTAAAAATGCTTCAAATTGGTTGTTAGGGGTGCGGTAGTAGACAGAAATTCAGAGCACAAACACAAAATAAATAAGGCAAAGAGAGGTTAGTTTGGCAAAAGGTTATCGACATGGCCAATCTAAATAGAAACTACAAAATATAATATGTCAAACATGGATATTTGGAAACTATCAGGCTCAACTTCAATTTGGTTCTCTTGACGTACAAGTTTTCAATGTTAACAACTGTGTCTATTAACAAGACACAATGTGAGAAGGTATTACGGTATTCTTGGCCATTTGTGAGTTTTCACTCAACGTAGTGAAAAATGTTCACTCGATAAATTTCATATAAAAATATCCTCAAGCCATGTACAAATCTTATTCTCAACACTTTTTTCCCATTCATATGCTATTAATTTATACAATAAAAAGAAAGCAAGGATAATAAGTTATTTAAATAAATATACCAATGTTTTATCATTTACATCTGACTTTTGGTCTGTTAATAATTATAAAGGTAACATAGCTACTACTGCATACCACATAGATAAACGGTGGATAATGTATTAAAAAAATTATTGCATTTAAAGAAATTGAATATCCTCATAATGGAGAAAATACTTTTAATGTTTTAATTAACATTATTAGATAATTTAATTTTGAAAATAAATTACGTAGTTTTACATTTGATAATGCGTCTATCAACGCGACAGTAATTGGAAATTTAGCTGGACAACATAACCTCAACTTTGATAGTATACTATTTCATGTTCATTGTGTTTGTCACATTTTTAATTTAATCGTCAAAGATGGGCTAAAATTCACGGAAGGACATTTAGAAAAAAATAAAATAAAGTATGCTCTTAACTTTTTTACAATCTCCGTTAATAGGACAAAAATATTTGATGATTTATGTATAGAAAAGAACATTTATCACATATAAAGGACATAAATAGAAAATTTAATTATTGTTTATTATAAAAGTGATCTGACATATGTTCTAAAAGTTTGTAATTTAGTCCTCAAAGTTTTCAGTTGTTCGATATAACTTCCAACACTTTGTGATTCTCATCCGATTGCTCCTTTAATTATTCATATTGAAAAATTGCAATATGGTTGATCGTCAATGGCTCCATATCAACTCCATTTCCACCATTTTAATGCCAATTTGATCCTGTGGCATTCAAATGGGGGGTTTTACCCATTTATCTAAATTCGGTAGATTCAATTAAGCAATAAATAGGCAAGAATATCCTAGATAAGTTCATAATATGCACTTATCATACCCCAAAACTTAAACTATTATTCGTATAGAGCAAGACTACCTACTAAAAACATAAGCTAACAAACAAAAATATAATATGCATTAGATAACTTTCTTGAACTCGCATTAAGTAATAGAATTGGTTGAAATTCAAGAAAGTTTCAAAAGAATGCTAATAAAATTAATTCTCACGTATTCAATGCACGATCGATATGTATCTGTGCATAACCAATCAAGTCATCATGAACCTTTAGATTGATTATTTTCCCGATCTTCAATAGTCAAATATTTTCTTTCTGTCTCGTAAGATGTATACCTTCACTGTATTTTTCAATCTATCACCCAAAGTGTTTATTATAAGGTCGATTTCACTACACTTTTTCTTTACCTCTCAAATTTAGTTGCTGTCAACATTAGAAGTCACTATTTCGATATGTGATGATTACCCTAAGTTTTATTGCCTTCTTGAAACTTCAATTAGGATAATAACCTCACTAAGATTTTAAATCCACAATTTTCAATGCTTAGTCAGACAAAAGCAATGCTTGCAATTATTTTGTCACTGCCCCTACATACTTTGATGTAGTTTTATTTTATTTTCTTTTTCATTATGTTACTTCTTCTATTTTTGAGATCTTTTCTTTGTTTTTTTTAAGGTAGTTTTCTCACTACAATGCAGGCAGCCTTCTTTCCAAATCTATCACCTCCTAAATATTGATGATGAATATGGCCAGATTACTCAAGCCTAGTTTCACACAACAATGTAGATAGTGGAATGCCTTTTATTTTCAGGTATAATTAATATAGATCAAAACTTTATTGTGAGGTTATTACCTAGATTCAACTTGTTAGCCAAAAGTACTTCAGACAATATTTTCAAGCACGGAACCAACACCTAGCTCAATAGCACCCAACGTTGATCAACCACCCTCATACAATTCTTTTAATATGTTAAGGGTCGTGTTTTCAATTTATAAAGACCCAAGTCCAATATATCAATACAATCAATCCAAAAATATATGACAATCATCATCATTATTATGATCATATATTACGAGTTCACACAAACAAATATAAAATTAGCATCATCTCCTAGTCAAAATTCATGACCATAAATAATTCAAAAAATATTCATCAATTAGTCGGTAAAGCTATCCAACCCACATGACAATCACACATAAAATAATGAAATGTTTTTTGAATCTTTTTCAAAAATTTTATACATATCACACAAATAAACAAACAGATAATATATACCACCAAATTTAAAATACAAATTATCCTCAATATATGCACGAAATAACCTTAGAACAAGGTTAACAATACTAGTTGTGTAATAAGATGATGTCTCAACATTAGGACTTGGTCTTCTATATTCCTTCTTATCCCATTCGCTTATTTGCAAAGTATAGTCATTATTATACCTTAAAAGAGAGGATAAATAATTACCAATACAATCACACTGAAGTTAAAACTAATTTGAGTGTATGTATATGATGAGGGAAGTTTTGACATGATTGTGATGCTAGAAATACTGTTATAAAATATTGAAAATTACAAACTTGATAATAATTAAGCACGCCTAAATGTAATCCTAACTTAGAGGTGTCAATTCGGGTGGTTCGGGCCGGGTCGGTCCGCCAACATATGAGCCGGTAACGGCCCGCGTGAAAAAAGCCCGCCCGCTACGGGTTCCAGGCCGGTTCTGAGTCGGCCCACAATTTTGGACTATAACCCGGGCCCGCCCGCTGACCCATCCGAGTTGAGCCCATCGGGGTCACGGGTCGCGGTTTGTTCCGATTTGGCCAGTATGATTATATAAATAAGATTATAAAAATATAGAATTTTTTATATTTATAGCAAAATATATTTTTTTGTTAAATGTAAACTAAGAATTGAACAAAATGTTAAATTCATATTTAAACCAAGAAATGTTTACATAGAATTCAAATTTAATATTACATGAATTATTTATAACTTTGCAAAGTTAAATTTAATTTAAACAAATAACAACTAAATGCATTTCTAATTACTATTATCAAATATTTATAGCATAAGTACATCTCAACTAGGTTGGTACCTACTTTTACTACAATTTAAGTACATCTCAACTAGGGGCGGACCCACATGGGGTCATGTGGGGTCAGACGACCCCACAATTTTTTTTTTTTGAGTTTTTTTTAACCTAATCATTTTTGAAATCTCATTTTTGATCCCACAAGAAAATTGGTCTCGGTTCGCCCCTGATCCCAACNTTATTTATAATTTTGAAAAGTTAAATTTAACTTAAACAAATAACAAATAAATGCATTTCTAATTATTATTATCAAATATTTATAGTATAAGTACATCCCAACTAGGTTGGTACCTACTTTTACTACAATTTAAGTACATCTCAACTAGGGGCGGACCCACATGGGGTCATGTGGGGTCAGACGACCCCACAATTTTTTTTTTTTGAGTTTTTTTTAACCTAATCATTTTTGAAATCTCATTTTTGATCCCACAAGAAAATTGGTCTCGGTTCGCCCCTGATCCCAACTAGGTGACATCTACTTAACTATAATATTTAATTTTTTTTTCACGGCCCACGGTTAACCGCGGCCCGTGAAGATGCAACCCGCGAAGCTCGCGGGTCACACCTCCTTGACCCGTGAACCGCCCCCTCAGGTCACGGGTCTGTCCGCGGTCCCGGGTCGATCCGAACCGATTTTCATGGGTCTGGCCAGCCCATCTGTCTTGACACCTCTATCCTAACTTACTACATGCAATCCAATTTATAAAAAACATAATAAATAGAAGGGTAAGAAATTGACTTACCTTCCAATAAACGCTTATTTCTAGTGCTAGCCCGACTTCTATACAAGTGCTTGAAGACAATTTGAATAGGGATTTGGAGGTCTTGCTTAGTTTACACAGGTTAACCTTACACCTAATGCCATATTTCGTCTATACTTTTACTTTGCCTTTTCCACATCCTATGACTTGCTTAAATGATCTCTTGATTTGTACACAGCTACACATACTTCAATCTCTTCATCAGCTTTAATCACAAAACCAATAAAGTTCGAGGATCTCATGCTAATTCCTTCTTCATTGAATGTTAAAAATTTATTTGGCTCCAATTAACTCCTCAATATTTTCATGCTCTTCTTCTATAGTTGTTGCTTCATTGGGTTGCCATTCAGAAATTATTTAGCCAATTGACTTATTTGATTTTCAAGTAATCAATGGAAGCTTGTTGACTCTAAAAGTGTGCCTCAATCTTCTGCATGAATTGAGATGTAGTATTTGATAGTCTAATTAAAGCTCTTCCAATATGTTTATCCTTTAGGTTACTGTTCACGAAAATATATCTCGAATTTAAATCACCGCAAGTGTACGGCTTGTTGACAAGTAATAAAGTGAAAATCCTAAAATTTCGAGTATCGTTCCCACGAGGATTGATTTAACTTGATTTTTATTGTCGCGGCCTTAACCGAATCTAAGATTAAACTAAAACTAACATACAAATTATACTAAAATTACGACTTAAATGCAA
>CAIGRH010169794.1:0-20222 GCA_903798295.1 Fraxinus nigra | reverse complement strand
TAGGAGATTTTATTGCATCAATAATAATGGAGAAGAGAAAAAAATATTACAAAGATCCTAAAAGCTAATAATCATAAATCTCACCCTGTATAATTGTAATATTAGATTTTGAATGTAATGGAATCAAACGACACAATAATTAATCAAAATCCAACGGGCAAATTTTTGTATGAGCGCTCGCCTAGTTCAACAAAATAGCCACTGTAAATGGCGTCTGACCATTTTTCGGCTTTCACCTTTTTTTATTCTCGTTTTGTTTTTGCTTGTTTTTCTCGTGATTAACCATTTTCATCACTTTTCAAATCACTCCTCATTATTAATTTGAACAATATACAACAATCTCCTACTTATTCAAATATAAAATGAGTACAAACTCAAGTTTGACAACACTTGTGCATAGAGTATGGATATCTTTCGATTTGAATTCAACCTCAACATAAATCTCACAAAGTAATCATTGAAATAATAGGTAGCACTAAAGTTTTGAACCCATTATTCCTTGTGATGATACCAGTGAAATCACACCCACAAGCATCAAGTGTTCCAAGTTTCACACAATCTTGTTTAGCGCTTCTATGGTCTTGCGTTTCTCCTATTCATAAAGTTTTAAGAGAGAAACTCCAACTCGCTATTGAAGCAACATCATCTCGAAGTTTATATAGGTAAAGTTCTTGCAGTATCTTTGTCACTTTTAGAAATACTTGATCCATCAATCTGAATTGTATTAAGAATTATAGAAACTCAACCCTCTTATTCGTGACAACTAGCACTCATAACCTAGGATAAGGTTTAAAAGAAAAAATAAGTGTTGAATCTATCTATTTATCGAATGACTTGTTGTTACCCTTTTAACCCAAAGTATACTTGTTAGTATAGTCAAGTAGGGTTGCCATCACTGGTGGATTTAATTACGGGATTTTAACCCCATCCTACTAGTTTTTGTTCGCACTAATTGTCCTGTGAGCAATTTAGTGAATGGGTCGGCCAAATTTTCATTTGACTTCACATAAGTGAGTAAAATTATTCCATCTTTGATTAATTTCCTCACATGATCGCGTTTTAGATTCATATGTCTAGACTTGTCATTATACACTTCATTGTATGTTCTAGATAAAATGGCTTGACTATCATACAAGATAGATATGGAAGAATCACTCACTTCTTCCAATTTAATTTCTTACATTAAATCCCTATGGCATTCAGTTTCTTTTTCGATTTCGACCAATGCTACAAATTCGGATTCCATAGTAGAGTGAGTAATACACGTTTTTTTCTTGGGTTTTCAACAGACTACACCTCTTCCAAGTGTAAATACCCAACCTGAGGTTGATTTATTCTTACTAGATATCCAACTAGCATCTATAAATCCTTCTAGGATAGTCGGAAACTTAGAATATTGGAGACCTAGATCCTTCGTTTTCTTCAAATAACCAAAAAAACCCTCTCCATAGTCTTTAAATGTTCTTTACTTAGATTGATAGTAAACCGACTAAGTTTACTAATTGTGAATGCTAGGTCGGGTCTTGAAAATTGTAAAGTATACATTAGACTCCTGATAACACTTGCATACTCAAGTTGTGTTATAGCTCTTATATCATTCTTTATAAGTTTTGAACTTGGATCTAATGGACTTTAATATTCAAGTGTTTGAATTTATTAATCATGTTCTCAACATAATGTGATTAGCTCAACATATAACCCCCATTAGTTTTGATGACTTTGATACCTTGTATGATATCCACTTGATCAAGATCTTTCATTTTAAATGTGGAATATAAAAACCTCTTTGGTTTTTTATACCTTGCATTTGATTACTCACAATCAACATGTTCTCCAGGTATAAACAAATGAGTACAACATGATTATCATAAACTTTTGAATATAAACATTTATCAACAATATTTTGTTTAAATCCAAAAGACATTATTGTTAAATCAAACTTTTTGTATCATTTCTTTAGTGCTTATTTTAATCCATATAATGATTTTATTAGTTTGCATATTTTATCCTCATTTTTCAGGTAGAACAAATCATTCTGGTTGTTTCATATAAACTTCTTCATCGAAATCCTCATTTAAGAATGTCATTTTAACATCCATTGGATGCATATGCAAATCATATATTGAAGTTAAAGCGAATATAATCCTAATTGATATTATTCGTGCAAGTAGTGTATACGTGTCAAAGTAATATACTCCTTTTTTTTGTCAATATCCTTTAGCAACTAACCTGGCTTTAAATACCCACTTGTAGCCTACAAGTTTTAATCCAGGTGGTAAATCGACTAATTTTCAATTGTTATTTGACATTATTGAATTAATTTCATCATTTACAGCATCCTTCCAAAAGGTGCTATCTCTAGATAACATTGCTTCTTGATAAGTTTTAGGATCGATATCCACTTGAAGAACATACGGAGTAGTTCTTGTGACACTCTTCTCATTTCCCTCAACTAAATAGAAAGAAACAAGTTGAGAGTCAAATTTATTTGGTCCTAGCACTTTCTCCTTTCAGGCTTTTTCACTTCTGCAAAGTTCATTTGTTTCAACATCCTCGGAAGGTATTTCTACTTGTGATCTTGCGGAACTAGGAATCTCCACTTGAGGTACCCTTAGAGAATTATTATTTGAAGATAGCATATTCTCAAGGAACTCTACTTCACGGGATTCAATAATAATATTGGTTTCTATGTTTAATAAGTGATATACCTTGCTATTTTGGACATATCCTACAAAAGTGCATTTGATCTTTTTGGACTCAACTTAGTCCTTTTAGGATCCGTATTCTTACGATGAGCAAGACACTCCCACACTTTGAAATAAAAAATGTTAGATTTTCTCCCTTTCCATAATTTATATGGAGAAACCATAAATCTTTTAGAATGAATCATATTAACTATGTGACACCCCTTTAATAAAGTTTCACCCCATAAATTAGATAGCGACTTAGCATTTAATAACATAGCATTTATCATTTCAACCAGTGTGATATTCTTTCTCTAAGCCAAACCATTTTGTTCAGGCATTCGAGGTACACTACATTGAAGTATTATGACATGTTGTTCACAAAAACGATTGTTAGAATTTGGGTGTTTCCCGAATTCCTTGTTTTAAGTAATTGAAGAATTATAATTGAAATGCAAGTCAAAGAGAATTCAATTTGAAATGTTATTGAAGTCTTATGTCAAGTCGAAGTTCTATTTTGAAAATCCATTGGAAGTTGGAAATTGGTATTGGACTTTAAAGAAGAGTTTGAGATGGAGAAAATAATTTGAGCCAAAAAAAAATCGNGCATTTATCATTTCAACCAGTGTCATATTCTTTCTCTAAGCCAAACCATTTTGTTCAGGCATTCGAGGTACACTACATTGAAGTATTATGACATGTTGTTCACAAAAACGATTGTTAGAATTTGGGTGTTTCCCGAATTCCTTGTTTTAAGTAATTGAAGAATTATAATTGAAATGCAAGTCAAAGAGAATTCAATTTGAAATGTTATTGAAGTCTTATGTCAAGTCGAAGTTCTATTTTGAAAATCCATTGGAAGTTGGAAATTGGTATTGGACTTTAAAGAAGTGTTTGAGATGGAGAAAATAATTTGCGCCAAAAAAAAATCGGCAGAACGCCCAGCGCCACAGCGCCGAAGCGCCTGCCAACCTGTTCAATTTTTTTCGCGTTTTCTTCTCCTACTTCGTTTTGGACACAATTTTGGCATCTTACTTCATCAACAACTCTACTAAGAGGGTTTGGACGTCCCCTACGTGTTTCCTACAAATATTAGGCTCTTCTATACAATGTTATATGTGTGAGAAAATAAATTACTAGAATTATAGGATCTATTGTAATTTTTCTCTCTTCTCCATTGTTCTTGAGTCAATAAAATCTCTTAATTCTTCTGTCATATTCTTGTCGTTTTTATTCTTTGTTTGATCATATATTTCATAATTATTTGTCATATAATCTCAATATCTCAATCCGATGGTTTATTTTACAACAAGTGGTATCATCGCAATTTTGGTATCGGCTTTGTTTATAACAAAGATTAAATTCACTAGAGAAGTATTCGCCTCTCCTATTACTTCTTAGAATTTTAATCTTTCTATTCAATTGATTTTCTACTTTGGATTTATATATCTTAAACATGTTAAAGGCTTCATTCTTATGTTTCATCTAGTAGATATAGTAAAATCTAGAATGATTATCTATGAATGTTATGAAGTATCTATTACCTCTTCTAATTAACGTTCCATTTAATTCACATATATCGGAATGAATTAAGTTTGGCAAATTAAATTTTCTTTCAACACTATAATTCACTTTTATTATATTCTATGATTTCAAATGAAACCATTCCAATTTTAATCATTCTTTTTAAACTTGAAAGTTCAACATGTCCTAGTCTATAATTCCATAAAAAAAATAGACTCGACAAAATAATTTAAATTTATAGTTTCAACAATATTATTGTCTATAGTACAAAGTTTGACAATTCCATCACTAAAATAGTCTTTTTTTCGACAAATACACCATTTCGGGAAAGTATACGTTTGCCCAACTCATACGTGGACTTTATTCTCAATTTTCCCAACAAATCACCACTTATAACATTTTTGTTCATATCCGGTACATCAATACATTTATTAATGTGATCTTCTTGCCGGATGTGAATCGTAGGTCAATGTTTCCTGTTCCAACAACCTTTTATTGAACTTTATTCCCTATTTGAACATGTTAGTCATCCGCTTCTTGATAGAATTTGAAAACAAATCTATCATAGCACACATGTATGGTGGCACAAGTATCATATTACCATCCTTGAACATTTCCTTTGACCGAATTCACAATGCTCACGATAGCAATGATGTTGTCAATGGATTTCACTTTGCCTTCTTGGATTGGTTGTTAGCAATGTCTACAATCCCAAGTATACTGTCCGAGTTTGCCACACACATAGCAAGAACTTTGAATTTCTTGTTGTTCTTGTTATATTTGTTAGGATTTATGAATTTTCTCTTCTTGGAATCCTTGTTATATTTGTTTAGTTGATCCACGGCATGGGCCTTGGAAGTGTCCTCATGAGAATGTTCATTCCCAACTCATGCCCTTGACTCTTCCTCAATTCAAAGTTATTTTTGAACTTCCAAAGAATTAATCTTGGGAATTATGAAGGATTTCTTCCTATAATATTTCCATGAAGATAGCAATTTCGTAATGATTGCACCAACTTGGAAAGTTTCGGGAAGATCTGTCTTCACGGTCTTCATTTTATTGAACAAAGGCAAGTTATCCAAAAATTTGAAATCAAAATATTTAGAAATCAGACACTCTTTGGTACCTTCTTCCTCGGCCTTGTATTTGGTTTCCGACGATTTTCATCTCCTTTGCCAGGGTGTTATTTGTGTAGAGATCATAGAGGTGATCGGAGAGAGCATTCAAAATGTGTCCTCTACACATCAACTCATCTTCTTCTCTCCTTCATTTCAGCCCTAGTTTTGTCGGTGTCATTTGGGATTGGTTCCAGCAATGGCGCCAAGTCTAGGTCCAAGAAATAAAAGATTTTTAAGGTTGTAAAAAGAAACTTCAGCTTGTCCTTCCATCTTGTAAAATTCAACCCGTTGAATCTGTCAAGCCTTATAAGGTCTTGATTCATCATTTTTATCGTAGCCATGGTTGTTTCGTTCTCCGTGTTGAAAGTATCGTTTGAGATTGATGAGGAAAGTTGATGAATAATGAAAATAAAACCAGCAACAAAAAATCCCCAAAATAGGAAATTTAAAACGATTATAAATCGCTGTCCTCAAACAATATTTGCTTCCACCAAGATAAGTGCTTGAAATCTTTAAAGCAAATAGTTTGTAGGAGTTTAACAAATTTTAATCCGAATTTGAATCAAGTAAACAAAACTTGGAAAAAAGACTAAAGAACAAAATTATAAAAACTTGGTTTGATCTTGATTTTGGATGTTATGGAATCAATCTGATGTTTGTGATATGTTTTCAATCATGAAAATCACTCGTATATATAGAATTACAATGTACGAAAGGTGCAAAAACCAAACCAAAGTAGTGTAAAACCCTTCAAACAACACTAAAATTCAAAAATTCAATGAACAAATCTTTGTACTAGACGGCCCGCAGAGTACAAAATCGGGCGTATGTCTAGTTCAACAAATGGCCACTATAATTGCAACACAAGGCCAGATGGTCGCCCACACCATTTTTTGTTCTTGTTTTGTTTTCGCTTGTTTTTCTCGTGATTAGTCATTCTCATTACTTCCAAAATCACTAATCATTGTCAATTTGAACAATATCCAACAAATACATGTTCCATGCTCGAGTTGATGCGGCACATTCTGCAATGGAGAAGCTTGGGTACAAGAAAGTGCTTGCAGATGTCAGAGACAGGGTGGCCGTCCAAGGGGAACGCAACTGAGGCCGGGGCAACGTGGAAGAACGCCAGAAAGTACAATGGGTATCTGTTGACGATGATTGCAGAGAAAAAGGGCACACCTATGAGGCCTAATCTAGATTTGAATGTTTTATGTGTTTGCTTTGTTCAAATGAGAGTATAAAACCTGGCCAGACGTCTGTGCGGAATTTTTGCCTTTTCAAACCCGATGGGACCCCGGCATATGATCTCGAATTCTATCAGGCTCTGTTACTAAGAACACGACCAGCGATGGTAGCTCCTCAGCCACGTGTGATGGGTTCTTCGCTCTTCCTCCAGCTACTTGTCCATTACTTCTGTTTCGGTTAGTCTTTCTTAACTTTGCTCTTCTTATCTGCTTACCATTTTACCACCAAGAAGCTGAAAGTGAAAGTGAAAGTGAAAGTGAATGAATAGTAACTTTTTTGTCGAAATAGTTTTCTTGATATTCTATGATTACAATTGTTTTTGTAGCATTGGTTTCGTTTTCATTAAGAAATATATTCATCAGCGTAATAAAGAAAGAAATTCAATCAAAATCACACAAAGCATCTAAAGCTGACGATGAAAGCTAGTAGTAGTAATTGATGAGTGCTTTTATGCTATCTAAATTTTGCAGGATAGAGTTTGTTCGACATTATTACCAATTTTGGTGCTTTCTTTTTATAATGCTTTCAACATTTCAACGAGTACAACTCATCTGATGGATTTTACTTTCTCCTCTTTGTATTTTGTTTAGCATTATAGTCAATTTTCAGTGTACTAAAAACAGGAAGGAAGAAGCACCTTGCTTTTGCAGTGGGATTCTTCCAATGAACGTATCACCATTTCATTCTACCCAAAGGCACTCCTTTCTTTTTCTAGCACATTATTTGGGTAAATTAGGGTTACTCTCCCCAACCAATTCCCGACCTTCAACAATAAGGATCTGAATATGTGAATTTGAGTCTACATATGACCAAACCAGTAAATGTGGTTGATAAAATTGAACGCGTATTCACTTAAACTTAAATTTGGACGACGAAACATTAACAATTTTCGCTAATTCAATTTTCTACGCCAAGAAATAGAAAAAATTCAATTATACTGAAAAATCCACTCAAGGACCACAAATCATGAAGTAGGAAGCAGCTGGGAATTAGATGGTTGCTCAAGTCTAAGCTAGGGATGTCAAAATGACTCGCCGACTGGGGCTTCCCGTGGCTCGGCCCGGGAAAAGCCAAAGCCTGAGGCATGCTTGAATATGAAAATAATTCATAGCTGAAGATAATTTTCAATAAATGGAACTTGAAACTAAACATGCATAATGCATCTTCAGAGAAACCACAAAATATAATTAGCGAACAAATAATTCAGTTAGCCTGTTAGCTGCTTAGACATAGTGAGAAATTCTAGAAGCTGACATAATAATCTAGCGCATAAATTAGAGCTATATTTTTCACATCAAAATACAACTTTCCATATCCCATAATACAATCAACCAGTCATACAAAATAATATGAAGTGGCATTTTAACATATGCTACACTGACAACAGGAGTTCACTGAAGATACACCTGACTAAAGGACGACAAAAGCTAAAAGGTGCTAACCATAAGAGAACCTAACCAGTGATACAGAAACTAAACTAAATGATTAGGATGTTAGTTACACATTGCTAACTGCTAACCATAATGAGAATCTATCTGACCTCATCAGAGCTAGCAGAAGTCTCGTTCTCAGCTAAAGATGTCCCATGACCCTGTTTCTCTTCTACGCTGGACATACTATCTTCAGTAGTATTAGAGAAGGATTCACTTTCATCATCACTAACAACATCTGCCCGGTGTCTCCTAATGATACCTTTTCCTTGTAAAGCAAGTCGCCTTCTCTTTCTAGCTTTTCGCTTACCTTTAGGAAAGTCTTCCTGATGTGACTCAAAACTTTTACTCCCAACATCCTTTGCATTTCTGTCTCTATCATCATTGTTATCCTCAGATTCATTACTAGCAGAATCAGTGTCAACCTTACGTCGCTTCCTACTTGTGCTGGTCTGGTAGAGAATTGTTCAACCCCGCATTCAGTTAAAGTTATTACACATGTTCAAGCAACGAAATAAAATCAAAAAAGCAGTAATCTCAAATAAAGTAAATGGTATTTTGCACCTTCAGGTATATAGTAAAAACTTGAATTTTATATTTTGCAGGAGGAAGCAGAGCAATCCCACACGCATAATTTATCTTACTTTAGACATCAGAAATGATTAGTGAGGAAGGAGCACATGAAACCAACAGTTTCACATTTTCTTCCTTTTTATAGTATGAACCCTTTTCGGCACATATTTGTTGCGTAAAACACATAGGGTAAATAGGAAAAATGAAAACCTGAAAGCATGCACATTTAGCACTGAGTAGAAACGATTTGGAAATATATGTTTTATGTGAGAGCTTGTGTTTTTCACTGGCCAGGGAGTGCTCTTATGCTCATAGTTCTGAGTCGTAACATTGCTTCAGCGATCAATCAAGAACTTACCTGGCACATTGATGGGAATAACCAGATGTCCAGACTCCAGATGACCTCAAAGCTACGCCCAATATTTCTTTTTAATATAATGATTCACTACGAGACATGACTTGCTACAGTAAAATTCCCAGGACTAAGAAATTGTAATTACTTTTAGCACACAAATTGCTAGTTATTAGCCAACCAAAACATTATCAATTTTGCCCATCAAGATGGAGATGCCACACTAACACAACATTTAATTCCCAAAGCATGCTGCTGCACACATTCAAATAGTTCAATGGACAAGATAGTTGCTAATAAACATGCAGGATGTAAAAGTTCAGAAGATAGCAAAATGACATTTCCATTTCAATTTACTTGAACATGGTAGCACTCACTCCTGAGCCAGATAAAATATAATTTTTAGAGAGAACAGAACAATACCTTTGGACCACGATCAACCAAGCGAGCCCATTCACTTCGATTCCTCAGACAATCAAGAACAGCCTGGGAGTGACTTGAATATGCATAACGCTCTCCGTTATGCTTCCTCAAGTGAGGCCAATGCTGCAGATATGTGAAGATTGAAAATTACATTATTCACAATTTTATTTCAAGAATTGTAAAGAGCTTGGGCATGCAGAATAGCAGCTTATCATTTGATCAAAACACGCACCGGTACAACTTCATTACATAGTTCTTCATACGTCATGCGTTTGCCTTTACTCATGATCTCAGCAATCAAACCTATAATAAAAACATGATAGGATGGGACAGTTGCACCATACTAAAAAGCAAAATTTTGAAGATTTTCGTGGAAAGGCACAAACCAGGTAAAGTGCGATTTGTAGGACGGTCAGCCATCTCCTGATCTTCTTGAGAGACGTTTCTTGGTGAGTGGCAAATAGATGATAAATTTTGTTCATTTGCTACATCAGCGGATGATAAACTGCTGTTCAGATTTGCTGTGGAGACAGCAGAGTTACTTGTCTTCATTACGTGAGTGCCTTTAACTGATCCACCATCAGCTTCTCTTTTGGAAACAGAATCTGAGTTGTTTCCAGGATCTCGTCTCCTGCTATCACGTGAAGAGGGCCTCTTAGGTTCATCGTCAACCTCCCGAGAACCATGTGAACCATCTTTAGCAAAATCTTTGGTTTTTCTTCTAGGGCCCTGCAGAATTTATAAACATAAGACAAATTACCTGATCAGAACAAGTCAAAAAAAACCATACAGCTAAAGGTTCACTGAACAGAAAAGTCAAGCACGCTCACCAAGCCATGATCTTTTCCTCCACTAGTTGATGTTCGCTTCATTAGCATGCTTGTCGGCGTGGTAGATGTTAACTGAGGTAGACTACCAGCATGACGCATGCGTGATACCCTATGCACTCGAGGAGAACTATTGAGTTCTTGATGCAAAAGTAGAGCATACTGCATATAGCATAGCAGACAATAAGATTTCTTAAAAAGGAAGAAACTCTTGAGGGATAGTACTGTCCATACCTCTTCATCACTCAGTATTGCGGATACACTAGAAGAAGCTGGAGCGTGCAATAAAGATGCATTTCCTCTAGATGATGATTGGCTACCTGACTGATTAGTCTTTTCCCCTTTAAGAGGTAAAGCAGAATCTGTAGCTTTATTCTGAACATTTGACACAATCTCCGCCTGCTGCGAACTTGCACACTCACCAGAGCCTGGAGTAGCAAATGCATGGGACACAGAAGGTTCTTTAGTAGAGGAATGAATTGCAGAGTCCTTGGAATCAGATGGGGCCCTCTTAGAATCTGAAGGCTCTGATGACTTGGCTGGCTGAAGTATTTTTGAAGCAAAACTAAGACATCTTGGATGTTCTTTGGGTACTTTCTTCAGCCTCGCACATTTCTCTTCATCCCTACCTACATTAGTTGAGGCATTATCTTTCGCACTTCTAACTTTGCTGTCAGACATTCCCTTCTGTCTGGTACCAGTATATTGATTTTGATTAGCTGCAGGTATGTGAACGTCAGAGGATTTTGACATCACAACACTGGTTGATGTTGAAGGGGATTTGCCAACAGAAACTACGACCTTACGCTTATATGAAGTTGTTGAATGGTTTGTGACTGAGCCACTGGATTTAGATGAATCTAAAACTGGTTTTAAACCATGTTTATGTCCTGACAACATTTGTCTTGCTCCCATAGAACCTTCTGAACCTGTTGGTTCTTGCTTAGATTTATAGGTGTCACCTTGCAATTGATTAGTTTTGTCTTTAGAATTACAAACATCTAGCATCCTATCACCATCTAGCACCTGGAGGTCACTATCTTCTGGACCTATTATTGAGTTGTCAGTCACTTTAGTATTTTCAGACAAAAGATCAGAGGAAGATTCTGGGTGTCGGACAGCAGCTCTCATGCTGTCCATCTTAAAATCATCTGGAGATAAAGCACAGGAATTAAAGCATCCGTGATTATCAACATCTAGCTCTGCTTTCAATTTCTTATCAGGCTGCAAAGAGTTGGCAATCTCAATATTTGAATATTGGACATCTCCAGCAACAGGCTCTCTATCATGCAAGCCAATCCCAATGCTTCCAGTTCCAACTCCTTGAATATCACCCAAGCTCTGAAGATCGCTGACCGCGACCTAATTTAAAATTTAAAAAAAAATAGGTATCAATACAGCCAAAGTCATACAACATAAAATTCAAGGATGTGTCTAGGAATGTAATAACAAGGCCTATGACCTCTTAAAAAGCATTTCTATACATATAATCAAGAAAAGAACAGCTTGCAACAAAAGGAAATAGGTCATCTTAATAGAGTCTGTTAACCTCTGCTGGAAAGAACTATAACGAGAATACAAACAGCATATATATATATATATATATATATATATATATATATATATAATGTCTTATAATTGAAATGCACTGAGAGCAGATGAACATGACGTACATGCCAGCAAAACACTGAATGTTGTGCTAATTTTTTTTTATTTAATTTTAATTTTTCCATCTATCTTTATAGGGCCATAATCGCTAGGCATCATGCCAATTATTTGCACAGGTTACACAGCAAACCATCAATGAAGCATGTGAATATCAAGGTGAAATTAGACACAAGCAATTTTGTTCAGTGGTATATATACAAAACTTGCTATATAATCTAACCATAATATGATAAGATATTATTTTCTCTGAGACCGAGATTAATTAGAGCTAGCTAAATGGATTTTCATGAAGTTATATTGATGAAAGACTGAATACTCGAGTCTAAACACAGTATGAGAATTACTTCATGTGCATTTAGCTGTACCTCTTCTTTTATAGGATTGCTCTGAGAATCATGGTGTTCTACCAATGATGCAACATCAACATTGGTTTTAAATGATACACCTGACCTCGCCAAGACTTGATGATGTCCATCGTCTTCCCTTGGTATTGCACCTCCTGAAGAATTATCTCTTAAAGTTGCCTGCTCCCTTGAAGCTATATCAGTAGAACTATCACAAAGACCACTAGATATTTGATCACCAAGAACATTCTTGCTGCCCTGACAATCAACGTTGAAAGTCTTGGAGTTTCTGTCTTCAGAAAATTCTAATTGTTTTCCATTGCTTGAGAATGTGGAAGCTAGTGATGTATATGAAAAACAAAATTAGTTAATCAACCTACAACAGCTTGAGAATGTGGAAGCTAGTAATGTATATGAAAAACAAAATTAGTTAACAAACCTACGACAGTTTGGGCATAAAATGCCAGTCCATCTTATTTTTATTATATCAAAGAATATATGAATTACCTGCATGAGACAAAAGATCGGCTCTTTTTTTGGAATTTCCTTCTTTCTCAATTTTCCCAGTTGTTTTCTTTGCATGTTGATCCTTCAGATTTTCGAGCTCCTCTTTCTCATGCTTTTCACAGTGTTCCGGTGTAGGTTGCACTACGCTTCTCTCCTTCATCTGTTTCGGGGACAATAACACGTGCAGCTTGCCTTCTTCATTGGGACTTTTTACACGAATAGAATCCACCACAGGATTGGGCAAAGTATTTTCCTTTTCCTTTGACAGAGAATATAAAACACCAGCACCGTCATCAACTTGATTCCCATTTTGATCTCCACCTTTTTTACGCCCCTCATCTTCTTTTCCCTCTAGGACATCGTCATCCCACCATGGAAACTCCCTGTATTGAAAATTAAACTTTTTTGGCACATAGCCGGTTGCCTTCCACAGCTGTGGACCAAAAATTGATGACATTTGTGCCCCTGAGAACAACCCAGGATCACCACCCGGCACCCCTTGCACGTGAACCCTCTCCTCTATCGGAATATCAGTCCACAACCTAAACGGCCTATGTGAGGAAACACTCGCTGGATTGTCCATCCTGAGCGTTTTGGTAGGCAATTCAACTAAAAACTGTGCGACCTCTGTCTCCTCGCTCTCATTCCTCACACTAGCACTGTTCTTGGTCTTACACTTATCGCAAGCAAAGGATTTATCGCTCTTGACGTAACGTGAACAGCGCGTGTGCACCCATACGCCGCACTCATCGCAATCTACCATCTCCTGACCGTCATCAAAATTAACTCCGCAGACGCAGTCGACCGTCCATGAGCCATCCACCCAATCGTCGTGTGGGTCCGAGGTGGGAAGCCGATGAGACCCGCTCTTCATTTCTAACAAAAATCCCTAACCCTAACTCTAATTTCAATCAAACCCTAATTTCCACATATCCCAGCTACAATTCTATATGCCACGCAAAGACATTGAAATTCTTCCAGATAATTGTCTTTTTCATGCAAAGAGAAAATTGAATTAGAGCAAACGTACCTTCGCAAAAATTGTTGAACTTGGCAAATTTGTGTATCCTTTTGGTAAATAACCGGTGGATATGATGGGTTTGTTTGAGACAAAAAATAACGGACGGAACCCAAGGAGGGAGCGTTGAATGAGAATAGGATGAAGAAGTGGCGTCGGTCACACGTTTTGATGTGGGTTACGGTAGCTTTAGCGCTGCTCCAAAATATCGTGATTCGCGACCCGTTTGTGACTTTCGGAGCATCCGACGCTAGTAAGGAATAGAATAGGCTCCATGTGTGAAAATTATTAAATAAAGTAATCAATTAATTTTAATCACAAATTTTATGGAACCCAAAAAATTTTAACTACACATTTCATCAACTTTTATTTAGCCCCCCGTTTGGCCCCCATTTTTTTCATTACATTACATAAATTTTTTTCTCTTTTTTTTCAATCACATTCATCAAATAAAATAATATTACACACAAATCTAAAATTTTTCATTACTTTTTTATCACACATTCTCCCATCAATCAATATTCCAAGAATTTTCAACACCCCCAAAATGAGGTCCAAACAAGGGCTAAAATTTACTAACAATCTAATTTTAATAAACAACAAACGGGGATAGAGATAAAGCAGATTAAGCCTCTGTTTCACTTTCAATCACATATTCACAAAATAAAATATTTTGCACGTAAATCTAAACCCTGTTTGATGGCATTATTGAAAAAATGGAGTTAATTGTTTGAACACTCATTGAACTTTACATAATGTCACGTTTCACTCATTGAATTTACTTTTGCACGAATTTTGAACTTTGAATGAGATTCAAAATTCTCATATTCATTCAAAATTGCACATCATTGCTCACTGAACTTTATGACATCGCACTACATCAGACACCATCCAAAATTCGTTTATAACCTTTGGCTACATGGCAAACGGAAAACGCACATAGTTAAGGGTCCGTTTGATATAAATGTGGAAAATGAGTGGAAATAAAATGTCTTACATGGAAAAGATTTTCCTAGAAATCTTTTTATTGGGAACTATAATTAATTGTATTTGATTGGTATAATTTTTCATAGAAAATGTTGAAAGTTTGGTGTCCGTTTGACTTCGTTTTTTATGAAAATTGTACATTAAAGTGATAATATTTTTTATCATTGGATCTAAAATTTGTTCCAATTCCAAAATAAAAAATTGAAAAAAAAATAATCATATCAAATAACATTCGTTTGGCTTTGTTTTGCATGAAAATTGTCAATAAAAGTGAAAATCTTTTTTACCATTATGTCTAAAATTTCTTCCAATTGCCAAAAAAAAAAACCTGGAAAATATTTACCCACCAAAATATCAAGAATTTATTTTCCTCAAAAAGGTGAAAAAGTTGAAAAGTTGAAAAATATTTTTCCCGAGAAAATTTTGCTTATCAAACACTACAAAAATTAAAAAANTAAAGTGATAATATTTTTTATCATTGGATCTAAAATTTGTTCCAATTCCAAAATAAAAAATTGAAAAAAAAATAATCATATCAAATAACATTCGTTTGGCTTTGTTTTGCATGAAAATTGTCAATAAAAGTGAAAATCTTTTTTACCATTATGTCTAAAATTTCTTCCAATTGCCAAAAAAAAAAACCTGGAAAATATTTACCCACCAAAACATCAAGAATTTATTTTCCTCAAAAATGTGTAAATTTTGGAAAGTTGGAAAATATTTTTCCGAAAAAATTTTGCCTATCAAACACTACAAAAGTTGGAAAATGGAAAAAAAAAAAAAAAAATTCATTTTCCATGGAAAATCTACCCTATCAAAAGGACCCTTGTTTCCAACTCACAAATTAAATTCCAGGTCAGTAATTTGAATCTTCCAAACAAACCTTAGCCAAAAGAAAATGAAAGCGTGAGAACTGATTCAATTGAAATCGTGTGTCTATATCCAAAAGTAAGAAATGTATAATTCCACAAAATCCAGACGAAATTCCAATCCGGAATCAGAGATTGTTGTGAACTCTTAACTCCAAGATCAAACAAGATATTACAATCGGATGTCCTACCTTGACCACGGAAGTTGGATTTGTGAAGAATCCACATGGAGGGACTGAATCCAGGTAAATTCCAAACCCTTTTTTTTTTTAAATTAGTATGGGTTTCACGATAGAGCAAGGTTGGGATTCAAAGAATGGCAGTCAGATATGGTGTATTAACTGAAGAGTGCATAAACCAAGAGAATACCATCAGCAATATCCTGCATAGGGACCAATAATTAATTTATTAATTAACAAAGTTGTCACCCAATACCTCTAACATTTCAAATATAAAAGGACTCTGTTAAATTAGACATGAAGTTGATTATAGCTTTATTTGTCTGTGTTAATCTATTAAAGTTACACACTTTGGATTATGATGAAGGTTTTGTTAATCTATTTAAAAGCCATGCAATCCACAGATTATGGAATCATATTCAGCTAAGGAGCCTATGTCAATCTCACCAATTATGGAATCACAACCAGTCAATCCCACCGATTATGGAATCACAACCAGCTAAGGAAACTCCATCACAATTGATTCCAGCATATGGAAATTACAGCACAACTGTCATAGAGGATTATAAGCTTTCCATATATTCATTATTGTACAAGTCTTCTATATAATGAAAAATGTAGAATGTATCTAAAGACAGAGAATTATGATAAAAATACAAAAGTGTTTTCCTTCTTTACTATTAACGCTTTATTTCGTCCTAATTGATTCTGTAATTTTTATGAGTCCGTAATTTCCCTTTTTTTACAGATATAGAGGATGAACCGGATTTCAATGATTCCGGCAATAATATATCATCTGGTGAAGATGATTTGCTATTTGAAAAAAATGTGACGGATGGAGTTGAATTAGGCTATGAGGGGGGCAATGGAATGCAATGAAGATGGCCATGCGGCAACTGCACACGACGAAGACCATGAGTTTGATTATTTAGAATGTCCATCCTCTGAAGAATTGTTGTCCGGTAACTCATCTGACAATGAGTTCAGCTATCGATTTTCAGGAGTTACGGCTGATATGGATATGCAGGATCCACAATTTGAGGTGGGACATCTATTCGGTTCTGTTCAAGATTTAAGAAAAGCGCTTCGGACGTATGGTGCAATAAATGGATATAATGTAAAGTGCAAGACAAATGATGAAAGAATAGTTCAAGACACCTGTAAACTAGGCTGCGAATGGAGAATATGGGCTTCTAAGATGAATAATTCAGATACGGTGCAAGTGAAATCATATAAGCCTTCACACACATGCAGTTGGGATCAGTACAATCTTCATTGCAACTACATATTCATAGTCCATCGGTGTATTGAGCAGTTCAAGGCAGTTCCGGAGTGGAAAACGAAAAGTATGCAAGCAACCGTGAATGAAATTTTGAAGCTAAATATTATGCAAAATGTCGCTTGAAATGCCCACACCCGGCATCAGGTATTCAGGATGAAGGCCAGCAGCTTCTATCCCTTTTAGTGAAATTGGACCATCGTCTCACACAAGAGATTAATGAGCAAACGAATTTTGAAGAAATGGATGAGCAAACCAATGCGCCTTCCAGACAGCAAGAGCGGATGCTAGGAGACTTGCAGGGTCTTCAGCACATTGAAGCCTGCTGTACAACTACTTTTGGGAGTCAGCCTAAACCTTAAAGTATAGGGATGTTGTTGATTTTTAGGCTGTTTTTTTTTTATTTTTGATGTGGAAAATGACTGATATTGTAGCTTAACAGTGAGCATAGGTTTGGGGATTACTTTGATGCAAATTATTTTGTACATTCAGCCTGTTTTGTATATTAACTCGCATGTATGTTCAATTAATTCAAGATGGCTATCTTTGGTGATTGTCATTGATGTAGCATGACTTATTGAATTTACAATGGATATTATGCTTGCAGAAACCTGTTTCTTACAGTTATTATTGTTTACTGGAGATTTTCCTTCATGGATCAGTAACATGAACAGCCTGGAACACGTTTGATTTTTCTGAAATGCTTTTATGGGATCATTGCCAAAGTTAAGGGGAGACATTAAATTATTAAAGTTTCTTAGTTTGTCTAAGGCTTAATAGCACAAAACGTCTCTACGTTTGGCATGTATTGTGCAAAACGTCCTTACGTTTCATTTTTTTGCATTGTCGCCTTACGTTCAACATTTCCTTGCGCTGAACGTCCTTTTCATTGTTTTCCAAGATAAAATGACCATTATACCCTCCTATATAAATAAAACAAAATAAAAATAAAGAACAATTTGTAATCTTACTCTTAAACTTTTTAAAAAGTACAAATGAGTCCAAATAAATTAATAAAAATAACCAAAAATAAAAATAAAAATTGTCTCTCCTCTTCTTCTCCTTCCTCCTCCCTCCGCCTCCTCACCACCACCATCAACACCATTTCTTAGAGAAAATGGCAGTTTCCACACCACCATCAACACCATTTCTTAGAGAAAATGGCAGTTTCTACAGTGGACAAAGCTTAAGTTTTTTCTTTTCCATCAACATAAACTTCTTTCACATGGCTTGTCTAAGGCTTAATAGCACAAAATGTCTCTACGTTTGGCATGTATTGTGCAAAACGTCCTTACGTTTCAATTTTTTGCATTTTCGCCCTTACGTTCAACATTTCCTTGCGCTGAACGTCCTTTTCACTGTTTTCCAAGATAAAATGACCATTATACCCTCCTATATAAATAAAACAAAATAAAAATAAAAATAAAAAACAATTTGTAATCTTACTCTTAAACTTTTTAAAAAGTACAAATGAGTTCAAATAAATTAATAAAAATAACCAAAAATAAAAGTAAAAATTGTTTCTCTCCTCTTCTTCTCATTCCTCCTCCCTCCGCCTCCTCACCACCACCATCAACACCATTTCTTAGAGAAAATGGCAGTTTCCACAGTGTACACAGTTTAATCTCTCATTTATACTTGTTCAATCTCAAAACCCACTTGGGATTTAACCAAAAACAGCTAGTTTTCTTTAAAAAAAACCACCACCACTACCACCAGAATAACTACCACCCAAATAACATGCTCTATCGGTGATACGATGGTGATTGGTTTAGCAGTAGACTCTAGCTAGGGAAATTAAAAATCACTAACAAACAAAAATTTCGAGCCAAAATTTGGGGTTCCCTTCTCTTAAATCTTCCTTCTCGACTTCAAGCTCAGAATCCCAAAATCCAAATATTGGCAGTGGACGGGAGAGGAGAGTGAATGTAAGTGATGGTACATGCTCCTGCGACCACTGCGATTGCCACACCGGCTTTTTGCCCAGCATTCCTCCCGTCGGAGGAGAAGTCCTTTAACCCCACATTACCAGTATTTACCTCCTCTTCGCCTACTACATTCGGTACAGGAGCTAGTGTCGGCGTCGATGTCGGAGACTTGTCAGGAGAAGAAGAATTGGTTAGTGCTGGAGATGGATCTAAAGGCAGAGGCGCAGGAGGGGAGGCAAGTGATGGGAAAGGAGCAGGAGATGGTGTTTTTGGAGATAGAATCGGCGGTTGCAAGAGGACGTCGACTGGTGAATGTGGAGATGGATTGTGGGAATTTTCCTGTGAATAACACTGGGTTTGTTTACTGATAATTAAGTAGGGAAAAGTGGAAGTTAAATGAAAGTCGTTTTCCAATATAGGGAAAAAATGGAAGCTAAATGAAAGTTGGCGGCGACGGCGGTGGAGAAGGCGGAGAAGAGAGAGAGATTTTTTTGTTATTTTTAATATTTTCATAAATGTTGGACTAATTTGCATTTTTTAAAAAGTTTAGGAGTAAGATTGCAAATTGTTCTTTAGGAGCACAAAATGTATTTTTTTAAAAAAGAAAAACATGAAGCCGAAACAGGGGCTAAATTTATAAATTTGTGGTAAAAATATTTACATATAATATTATTTTATTAAAGAATGTATGATTGAAATAGAAGAGAGAAAAATTCATTATAAAATAAATAAATAAAGCCCGAATGGGGGGCTAAATTGATAAAGGTGTGTAAAAATAATAAATAAATTTAAAGGTAGGTTGGCCGGTTCGAGGTGTCAATATCCCGATTTCTTGATATTCTCAATTAAAATTGTTGACATGATTCAATTTTAATAATACATAACGTGTTTGATGTTAAAATTAGAATATTACATAAAATTCACAACTACCAATTACTAAATGACGCTGTCATACCAAACGTCTAAAATGAACTTATTCATAGACTTTCGGTCAATTCCGTTTGCTTAACCAACGAATTACTTCATATCATTGGCAAATTGTTGAGCTCAAAAGTGAATATAGAGGTTTCAAGACGGATGGGTCGGTCAAACCCGTGAAAATCGGCCCGGACGACTCGGGACCGCGAGTCGACCCGTGATCCGAACGGACGGTTCAAGGGTCAAGGAGCGGGTTTCGCGGGTTGCACATTCACGGGCCGCGGTTAACTGCGGCCCGTGAAAAAAAAATTAAATATTATTATTAAGTAGATGTCAACTTAGTTGG
>CAIGRH010169764.1:0-15804 GCA_903798295.1 Fraxinus nigra | reverse complement strand
CCCGAATTTTTCCCTTTGCTTAAACCCAAACAGATCTGAAGAAGGGCCAGGGGCAGTCTCAACGCTCAAAACTCCCAGAAATTTACTTTGGCCCAATCTCGCAGAACTGGGGGCCATAAAACAGTACCAAAGTAGGTTTAGTCCAGTCTTCCACATGCCTTGAGTCAGCACAGGCCCCTGGGCTGGCCAATCCTTTGGACACTTTGATTTACTTTTAAATTAGAATTTTAGTAAATTTCAATAAAAATTAATGAGGTTAAAAGGTTCATTAAATACGCGATTAAAATTAGTGTTAACTTCAACTCGTGAACTTACAAAATTATACGATGACATCTATTACTTATTATCATGAACGTTGATGAGCACTTGTTAAGCTTAATTGAAATTATCTTATACACAATACAGTAGAAGGAATTTAGTATATTTTCGTGCTAGTTTGGTCGAGGGGTCCAAACTCATTGTAAGCTAAATTGATAGTGAAGAATAATGAGCTCGGGTCTCCATTTAATTTTTTGAAGAAAAAGCAACACTTTAAGATGGCATAGCCTCATGAGAGCGAGAATCAAACAATGAAACATTTATGATAGATGAGCACCAAAAGACGAGGAAGGGTGTAATAATTGATGAAAATGTTTGGAGAATAGGCAAAGCTTCTTGAATTGCTCCTACATCCATGTGAAGGCAAGAGGTAATCACGTAAATCGTTTAGCAATTACAAGAAAATAAAGTAAAAGTGATTTTCCCAACAATCGTGATAGGATATATCTTAGATGATATTTGTTGAGTGTGATTGTTGTCGACAAGACAAAGCACGTTAGGATATTCAAAAATCTTAACGATTTTGCACACCTAAAAAATATGACTTCTTTAGTTCTTTGATTGACTTTCCCATCTAGTTTAGTCGAGCACTTCCAAATACATTGTGAACTATGTTAAGAATTAATAATTATAATTCTATATAACCGAGAGCAATCAATTAGAAGAAAGAAATAAAGATATAGAAGATTTCTAGTGATTTCGCCTCAACATGAGACAACGTCCTCTTTCGTTGCTACAATATTCACTAAAAAGAAGTTTACCAGAGAAAATCGCCCACATATCTTCTCTAACCTCTTTTCCTTTCATTATGATGATTATTTAAAAGCCTAATAACGACTCCATATTTATAAGATCAATTAGGACTAAATCGAAATTTACAAGGATTCAAAATTTTAAACTACCTATTGACTTTACGAAACAACAATAATTAGATTTCACAACTTAACAAAGTAGACCAATAATTACGTGTAATCAACCCGTGATTAAAAAAAAAATGTGTATAGTTCATATAATCAACTTTTGACTTGGAACTCATGATTATAGATAAATTTTTATCCAACCTGGATTCAATGAATGTGAATGAGGTGGTTGAGCTTTCAATTATCAGCTTTTGATTATGACAGATCAGTGGCATATCTTCTCCTTGTGTTGGTCCTGTTTCATTGCTTTAATCTGTTTACCAGTTCAAAGTAAAGGAAGCATTTTATGTTATTTTATCTTAGTTTTCTTATTTTAATTATTTAAGAAGGAGACACCAAGCCCCGTGGTTATAGATGTCCACTTTGATGTAGCGCATTGTTTTGAGTTTCAGAGTTCCTTCTAGTTTCTTGATTCAACGTTAAAGTGCTTCACGACATTGTCCTATGTGAGCTCGTCTACTACTTAGTGGTCCACTTTCTTCTCTTCACAATAATTCTCAGAGCAACCAAGATAACTATGTATTTGTCTTTGGTTTATAGAAAAAATGTAGGGAAAATCGCAGCAGCAGTCCCAAACCTTTTCGTTTGTTACAAATTTTACATTAACTTTCACTTTGTGTCACCACATGTCTCAAACCTTTGAAAAATTCGCAGATGCAATCCAAAATGACAGAAAACGTTAATTCCACCATCAATTGACCTAAAAAATGGAAAAAAGGGGCGAATTTTGACCAAATTAAATAGATGCATTTTCGTTATCCTCATTTTCACTGTACTAATCACTGTTCATTTTTCTCTTTTTAATGGGAGAAGAGAAGGAAGACAAATTCGCCTCATTGATGAAGTTCTGCAAGCCAATCCATTCTCAGGAATCGAAATTATTAACTTGCCCCTTTGCCCTTGAATCCGAGACATTCGCGGATTCGAATGTTGACCCGATTTCATCCTCTCTAGCTCCCACTTCATCCGAACCTATTGGAATCGTCTTGGTTTTGCTACCTGATAGCAGTAGCTTTATTGACCAAAGTCTCGATCAAGATGATGAATTGGAATTTCATACTCCTCCTGAGCAGCGTTTTACCTCGTTCGAAGACCAAATCATTGATTGTGCGGTGGGAGAGCCTACAACCGTCGATCTTGGTAGTATGGGAGGCGACACATGGGTGAATGACTTGGGTGAGGGGAATTCGGGAAGTGGAGTTGTTGAATTGAAGAAAACTCGGGTTCCAAGTAGGGGATTGAGTGAAAATTTTAAGGAGAAAAAAGCTAGGGTTTCTAAGGACTCAGATTCGGAATTTGAGGGTGAAAATGAGTTTGTTGAGAAAAATAGCCTATCGTGATTGAAAACTCCTCCGATATGGATGCTGAAGAATTTGATGAGAAAACAGAGAGAGCAAACATGCATGTAGATTCGCCCATGAAGAAAATCATGGAAAATGGTGGGGTTGCTGAAAAAGTTGAAGTACAGGAAAATGCTGAAAGCAATGGAGGTAGTAAAAATGGTGATGTGCAAAAGGATGGCTTAGATGAGATGGTCGTTGAGAATAGTAAAAATTGTAAATCGAAAAAAATTAGTGAATCCAATGTAGTAAAGGTTATTGAAAGAGGGAAATGAACAGTGATTAATACAGTGAAAAGGGGGAAATAGAATTGAAAGAAAATGACCCAGTTTAAATTGGACAAATTTTGTTTTGTTTTTTTTTTCATTTTTGAGATCAACTGACGGTGGAACTAACGTTTTTCATTATTTTGGATTGTATCTGCGAAGTTCTCAAAGGTTTGGCACTTGTTGTGACACAAAGTGAAGGTGGAGATAAAATCTGCAAAAAAACGAAAAAGTTTGGAATCGCGATTGCAATTTTCCCAAAAATGTATTATCCAAAACATATATTATATAAATTTATTAAAACCGTCAAAGGTTATTTATGTGATTTTCATACGATGCAAGCTTCAATCAAGTCTTTTTGCCTGGTCAAGAATTGTGATGGGTCTAACATGCAACAAGGGTCTTGCGTGAAGGCATACGAATGTGTCCAAAATGGTGAAGACAACATGTGCAATGAAGAACCAGCACATGCAGTTTGTCATGTAGTGCTCCAAATTCAAACCAAATATCCACGAAAATTAACAACCAGGACAAAGTGACAAAGTTGCCCGTAATTTTTTTTTTTTTTTTAAAACTCATTTTTAACCACGCATTCCAACAATAAATTATTTTACACGTAAACTCTAAACTTTTTTCTACATTTAATTATTATTTCAAAACTCATTTTACCCGAAAAAACATTTTTGACGGGCATAAAACATGGGCCAAATTATTGTTATTCCTTCAAATATCCTTTTTTCAAATGAGTGGAAGTTTCTTTGTCACAAAGTCCAAATAAATAAATGATGAAAATGACTTGAAAATTAAAACCGGGCCCGGCCACCCCCAATAGGGGGCCGCCACTTGTCAATTCGGTAAAAAATTCGATAAATGATTATGTACACGTAGCGTGATCGTAGTTAGAATGTCTTACATTTTGTTTGCATTATATTTTGGATAATCAATTTGATACAAATCTTCAATGTTGTATTAGTTATACAACTCTTTCACATCATTTACAAACCTAAACTATCGCGTAAAACTGAACTCGAGACAATTAATTCGAATTTTTTCTCGTACGACAAGCAAGTGACAAGGGCTAATTCTTGAAAGTTCTATTTATTTATTTTTGCCTTTCGAATTTCATCTCCGATGTAAAACTTTTAACCATTAATTATGTTAGTACAAACACTATGATTGCTTTTGTTATGTCATACTCCTTTTCATGATTCAAACCATAAGAATGCATTTACATTGGAACTGAGAAAGAGAGTGGCACCTAGCCGTTGAGGCTGCTATGCTTATGCACTTCTGCTTTAAGCTCGTGAATAGCATGTTTTTGTATGACGGTGCAATTAGTAAAATTTGATTTTTCCTTTAAATATCTTACACTAATTATGACAGTTGACGGGGTAAATCTTTATGACGTATGATATGAGAATTTGCCACCAACATGTGCTTGCAAGAAGATAACTTATTCGAGCATACTAACTTTGAAATTGGAGTTGAGCTTTAGGCAAATCGAATTCCCTAATTCAAATATTTTAAACTCAAATATCACGTAGAAATCTTGAAATTCTGGAAGTCAAATTTTTTTACAAGTAAACTGAAATCTCATTTCATCTTTAAATGACGTGAGAGCTTAACCTTAGCAATCACTTCATTCTATCCATCCTCATGTGTAGATTCCAAATGTTGTGTAATCCAACTTTATTTATTGAAGTTGGTGCGATTAATGATTAAAAACCTGACTTTAAGACAACCTGGTTGGTATTATCATAAAATAAAGCCATTTTTTTCTAAAAGAAAAAAAATAAAAAAATCAAATAATCTATAGATGACCATGTGCAAAAGAGCAGCTTGATATACATTGCTCTCTCTTTGATTGCATTTTTACCCTTCAAAAATGCTTAATAGACCATACTGGGTATAAATCGGTGAAATCTTTTGGTGGCCAAATCTATGCACCTCAGTCGAATTCGTTAATTTAGAAAAAATAAAAAAAATAAAAATTGACGTAACAATTTATTAATGGTATTGAGCATGAATTTATTTATATCATGTATTAATCTACGTCAAGTTAGATAATTGATTGATCTGTTGCTCGATTGAAGACATAAAGGAAGCACGGGTAACCGAACTCTTTCGCAAAAGGGATTAATGAGGGGTAATTAACAAATAATGTCATTACCTTTCACTATTATTGTGGAAAATATTACTATTTTTCACTTTTTGACACTTTCACCCTTATTTTCACATTTCATTGCGCAAAATGTCATTTCCATCTATTTTCTCAATTAAAAGTTATCAAATGACGAATATATCATTCCATTTAAATATAACAAAAAGTAAAAGAAAGAATTAATTGCAACTATAGTCCCATTTTTTTTAAAAGTGCGAGTGAGTCTCAAATAAATTATTAAAATGGTAATTAGAACATAATGTACCCATCTTTCACTATTATTGTGAAAAAAAAGTCTCTACCTTTAATTTTTTGGCATTTTCACTATTAATTCACCATTGTTTGCGCAAAGCCGCAAACTACCATTTCTATCCATTTTTATCCAATACCTCAATAAATAATCATGAAATGACGAATATACCCTCATATTTAAATAAAATAAATAAAGAACTATTGCAATTATAGTCTCAATTTTTTTTTAAAAATGTAAACGAGTTCTAAATATATTATTAAAAATTAAAAATTATTTTTTTAAAAAAAAGTGAAAGCAAGTCCCCAATAAATTATGAAAAAAATTAAAAATTAAAGAAATTTAAAAAGTGCAAACAAGTCCCAAATGAATTATGAAAAATTGGATGAAAATAGATAAAAATAATAATTTATGTAATTAAATGTGTAATTAAGGGTGAAAATGCCTTTACATCAACTTTAACTGTGAAATCTTAGAATAGATCTCCAATAACAAAAACAATTTAAATCTTAATGAAAAAGTCACTTGAACCTCATAAAACACGTCTTAAAATTTATGTACAACAATTCAAGTCGATAAATAAAACTCAACTTCATAAAATTAGACATGCAAGACCATAAAACAATTTAAGAGAGATTTGTTCAGTTACTTTCATTGGAAACTTTAGTCCATGTTTGGTATACATTAAAATTTTTATTCTCATTTTCATCTACACATTCTTCAATAAAAAAATATTTTCCATCACATCAATCACTCTTCCTTCTTTTTCAATCACACATTCTCCATCAATCTACTATTCCAAAATATATTCTTCCAAAAAAAAAATGTGGCTCACACTCACCCTAAATTTGCAACTATAAAGTAGGAACCAACTTGGATATTTTTCGAGGTTGATAACAACTTGCTAATGAAATAGTAGGCCAGGGACAAATATTGCAATTTCGGCTAGAAAAAAAACTTTATACCAAGAAAAATTATTATTATTATGTTTTGCTTCTTGGATATAGAACAAGCAAATACAAAAGCAAGAAATGAGCTTTATCTAATCTTGTACCTGCTAATTCCGGCAAATCAAACTTTCTATAAACAAGAATTTGACAGTTTTGTCATTTTATGTAATGAACAGCCACAATTCATTTGAATGAACATCATCCATGAACAAAATGACAAAAGTTTAAAAATAATCCATTTAATATCAACATCCATGAAAAATAAGCAAATTTTCAAATTTACATAAATTGTACAGAAACCAATCCCCTGTATATAAATCTAACGGCATGTAGACTGTACTGGACAATATCAAATAAGTGAAAATCCCGTTCTTCATACTGTCGAGTCTTGTCTACTATTTGTGCAACAAACATGCTCTAGACATTTTCTTCTATCCTTGCATTTAATTAATACAATCAAACACAAACTTTAAATAAAGAAAAAAAAAAAGAGAGAACAAATATTCAAATTTTCGACTCCCAATGACATTATAATTTATAATTCAAAACCAAATGAATCCTTCTCATTTTACTGCATTATATTCAGGAATTTCAATCAGAGGACTTAATCTTGGACCTGTAGATGAGCTTCTTCTTCTTCTTTGAAGTTTGGTTATCCAGTGTGAGCACAATCTTACCAGGTTCACCAGATTTGAAGCTACAACCGATTATCGGCTCGTCAGATGACCCGATCTTCCTCGATTTCTGTACAATCCAAGTGTATCCACCCTCAGCACTGGGTACAAACTCAGCTCCATAGGAAATGTCCCAGCCTACCACTCTCACCTCCCAAACCAATTGGCACGCCTGCCAATCCAAAGAAATTTCGAAAATTAGCATTCAAAAATGAAAATGGATGGTTACTAATAATAGGATTACTCATGCAGGGAAGCTTGGATGAACAAGTGAAAACCCATAATTCACAACTTTCTGTTGATTCAATCATAATCATAAAGACCAGGATATCAACATAAAAAAACGCGTTGATTCACAAAGGATATTGAGAATTTGGACAAGCATTTGAAAAGACTTGATGATTTATTAAGGTCCAGAAAATTACCATAACAAAAATCCTAGTGCAAGATGGAAATATAAACATTACCACACTAATACTAAAATGATCCCTAAACCTCAAAAAGATAATAAAAAGGTGAGTTTGACTCCATAGAGATGGAATTTGCCCAAAAACCACAAAAGCTCAAAGGCCTTGCCCACAAGTTTTTATGTGATTACTTGGAAAAATGGGATCACTTGCCGAATCCGACTTTGTTAATCACAATCTGGACTATTAACCAAGAGCTCAAAGGCCTTGCCCACAAGTTTTTATCATAAGATAGTGTTTACTTGGAAAAATGGGATCATTTGCCATTTTCGACTTTATTAATCACAATCTCAACAATTAACCAAGACTCTCGTCTATGATATGATTTTGACCTCACAATTATCTCCAAATGCCATAGATACTTTTTGTGGGTAATTTCATAGACTTGCTCACCTCAGAAATTGGCAGTTCAATAGTGTGCTTGGATGCTGGCTTGATAAATTCCTCACTTGCAGGATCAGCAGTTGTGAATTCCTGTTCACCCTCCCTGCTGAGGCCTCCATATTGAACTGGCACTTGCTCAGGTGCTATGTATCTGATAATTTCACAGTCCAAAGATAGATGCGTTAAAATCAGAGACTTTTACAAAAAGAGTGAAGTAAGTGACTATTTATCAAATGTAAATAGTATCAAAGGACTAACTTGAAGAGGGTTTCAGCAGTCTTAGTAGGGCCTGCAAATACAAACTTGCTTTTGGTCCTCTCAGTGAAGAATGGACTGATCATCCTGTTGTACGCCACATACCACCATGGAACGTTGATGAAGACCTATTTCACCACCAACACATAAATCAAACTGTTAAAGAAGATAAATATTTATTCTGCAGCACAGCTTTCATGTACAACTTTTAGCTGACACGTAAATGATTTTCATATATGCATGGTGGCAAGACAAGAAAGAAATGGTTTATGGGTGTAAAGTTTATACCTGTTTGGCAACAAATTCAGGATAATTGTCCTGGAGCAACTGGAGGGCCTGGTTGGTGGCCTGGCGGAGTTCTTTCTTGAAAAAGAAAAGTCCAGGGGAATTCTTCAGATC
The DNA here is from genome assembly GCA_903798295.1 of Fraxinus nigra. Taxonomy (NCBI): domain Eukaryota; kingdom Viridiplantae; phylum Streptophyta; class Magnoliopsida; order Lamiales; family Oleaceae; genus Fraxinus; species Fraxinus nigra. The sequence continues at coordinate 7,420 of CAIGRH010169764.1, read as the reverse complement.
ATTCACTTGGACAATTGTACACACACCTTCTGGGCTAAAATCAAGCTTCCTTATACTTTTCTCCAAAAATTGAATCCTCCATCTTAAAAAATTGGCTCGTTTCTTAGCATCAGCAAAAGTGTTGTCGTACAAATTCTTGTCCTGGAATTCTCCGTATGCATTATAACAAACGGGGTGTCCTTCTTTATCCACCCCATGCATATACACAACCTTTTCAAGCCCCTCTCCGACGGTTTCTTCTTCCAAGAGTTCATCAATCTTGAATTCTTTTCTCCAGGCTACCACACTTTTCAGCATCGAGGAGGCTTCTTTGACCTTGAAATCCCTGGCTCTGAGGAATTTGAGGAGAATTGCATCGCTTCTTTCATCGGCCAAAAGTGGGATTCCCCAGATGGAAACCTCCTCCGGTGGTGGTGTTTCTTTGACTGCTTCCTCCTCCTTTGGCTTCTCCTCCTCCGTCGGGGCAGGGGGACACTCCTCTGCCGGTGGCGGTGGAACTTCATGAACTATAGTTTCTTTTATTTCTTCAACAGCAGCTTCAATTTTTTCAACAACAGATTCTGATGGCTCTGCCGCCGCAGCCGGTGGAATGGGTTTCTCTTCTTCCTTTTTCTCCACCGTGGCCACTGGTTCTGGCGGCGGCGGAACTTCAGAAGGAGCCTCACATGATTCTTTTTTCTCCTCAGTTTTTGATTCTTCTTCCTCCTTTTTCTCTTCAGGTTTTGGTTCTTCTTCCTTCTTCTCTTCAGCTTTTGGTTCTTCAGGTTTCTTTTCTTCCTCCTTGGCCGCAGGCGGCGGAGGCGGAGCAGTGAATTCATGCTTTTTAAGTGCTTCTTGAATCAACAATTTGAATTCATCCAACGCCTTCTTTTGTGGGTCAATCAGATCATCGACCTTGTTGCTTTCCTCTTTAAACGAAGCCGATTCAGTTATTTTGTTCTTTTCAACAGCACTACCTTCAACAACCTCTTCCGCCGCCGGCTTCTCAACCTTTTCTACCTCACACTCCGCCTCCGGCTGTGGTGGCGCCTCCTTCTCTGTGGGTTTCTCAGGCACCGGCACATCAGTTACCACAACTTCTTCACTTGCAGGCACAGCAAGAGATTTCTTGGTTTCTTCAGCCATGATTATACAATTCGAGAAAATAAACAAGAAAATATAGGATTTATGATAATTGATTCAACCAGAGTGGGGATTAATATAGGAAGTGGGCTACCAGAACAAGTAACAGTCTGTATTGCCAGCTTGTTAGCAATGGGGTCCACGACCACCTATTCAAACTGATAGAAATGTTAAGTATATCTTAATTGTCCCGAATCTTCTCCTACTATTATGCATGCATTCATTGGCCATTTATTTCTAAATTCATGGTATGTATTTTGTTTTCTTCAACGGCCGAGTTTTTACTTTTGCAGATTTTATGTTCATGAAATGTCTATGTTTGGCTAAACTTATAAGTAAATAAAAAGTTACTTTTAAACAACTTATTTTTACCTTTTCTTCAACAAATCTTGTAAAGTGACGTTTAGGATGATGCTATTTATATTGAAATGATGTAATTTTTTAATTTTTTTTTTCTACGAATTCAATGATTAATCTAAGTCACTGTTTGGCTTGAATTAAAATCTCAAGTTAAAGTCAACAATTAATTTTAACCTCACATTTTATGCGACTCACAATTTTTTTAATCATACGTTCATCAGCTTTTATCAAAATCTACTTAAAAATCAATTTTAATCTCGGTAACTTGGTATGAATAATTTATTAAGTCAAATTTGGTATCGTAATCATTACGGGATTGAAAATTGGGTGATATAACTTGCACATTAAAGGATAAGATTAGGTGTGGAATTTAAAAAACTATGGGCACATAAATTTTTTTTAGTACTTTTCAAGGATTCAATAAACTAATTCCTACAAACGTCCATTTATTGTGTCGTCTATTTAAATAAAAATAAAAAAGATAAAAATATAATATGTGGGACCAATATTTCATGAGGTAAAGCAATCCAAATCCGTTAGGTAATCTTTATTTACTGTCTTTTCGATTTCTGAAAATTTAAATTTAAAATTTCCTTTCCAAAGCGTGAACTTGTCTCTATCCGTTGGGGAAAAGTTATTTTATTTTCATCATTTCACGATTTTTGGGGTGATAAATAAAAATATAAAATAGCTAATTCTGATAAATTACAAATTGGTCAAAATTATTATTCAAGAGTATCAAATATAGGGGTGGACGATTTTTTTCTCAAAATTCGAGCCAAATATATTTTCACAACGCCACCTGAATCGGGAACTCCAATCCAAGAAGAAACCAGCATGGGTTACAAATTGATGGCAACCGTCCGATTACATTGAGGGGTTGATCGACCATACAAAGATATCTAAAATGATGGAGCGTGTTTTTTAAGGATCTCGAACATGTCTAGTGCATGGACAAAAATTGACTGCACATAAACACTCCAAAAAGTTTTAGGTATGGTTAGTGACTTTTCACCAAATTTATTACCTTCGAACTGGTCTTTCACACTTATTCTTTCCATCTACTTACTTTCACGTCAGAGGTCGAACAAGAAAATAGCCCCTTTCACTTTTTACCAATTATATGTATTCTAATTAATGAGAAATTAAGTACGAGCATGCCACGATAATTATAAGTATTTGAGCTAAAGATAGAGGCAGAGCGAAGATTATACTATAGGGGTGGCGAAAAAATATTAAGGGTGTGTTCGATGGATATTATTGAGGAAATAATATATTTTAAATAGTGATATGATGAGAAATATATGGTTAAAAAATGAGGAAGAGTTATCGATGTGATGCAAAATATTATTTTATTGAAAAATATGTGATTGAAAATAAGTTTTAAAAGAATGTGTACCAAACAGGGGCTAAATGGACAAAATATATGTATTATATATTAATTTATTTTCAAAATTCTATGTAATTTTAGAAAAATAAAATTGACAATATTGCAGGAAATGTTGTATCGATTTACAGTAAGTCAAACATATTAAAATATACTTATTAATTAATGAATAATGCTATGCATAATGAGCTATGCATCAGAACTTTGGGAAGAAGAATGGTGAGAAATTTTTGGGAAGAATTGTGTAATAGGAAAAGACATATTTTCCTTTTAAAAAAAATAATTACTAAATTATGCTACATTTCCTTTTTTTAACATTATTCTACATAGACACCACGTAGGACGACTGTCGGCAGTCTTCACTACGAATGGTATTACTTTTAATTAATTGCCTGCAATTTTAACTATTATTATTTTTTTTAATTATAAGTGCCGGCTGGTCCATCCTGATTTGTAATTCGAATGTTGAGGATTATAATTATTCTTAACGTGTTTGTGTTTTCGTGGTATATTATAATTAATAGTCTATAATATTTTGTTTAGATTTATTATTCTCATCATCTCATTTTCTTTTTCTCCAAGCAAGAATAAAGGTTATAATTGATTGGTTGATAACGCGTAAAAACTTTAATGATTTCTTATATTATTTTTATTGAAAGGTAAAAGACAACGATAGATTGATATTTAAATTATAATTTTATCGGATTTTTTAGTTTACTTCAAAAAAAATTGCAATTTGATTTGAGCAACGTAAATGTCACAAGTTGAGTTTCTTTCCAAACATCCCAAAGCCCTATCTTTAAAATTTCATTGGTAGGGTAGGGCGTAGGTCGGTTTTGATCATTTTTTTTATCCAACTCAAACATAATTCGCCCTCGTTTGTCACACGTTAAAGTTTTCATTCTCATTCTTCTGCTCATTTTCAAACACACATTCTCTATCGATCTACTATTTCAGAATATATTCTTTCAAAATAATGTGACTCAAACATATCCTTCATCTATTTGATCAAAAGTCAAGTCAACTAAACCCAATCAATGGTTTAAATCCAACCCAACCCAACCCAAATTGATCAGGATTGGATCGGTTTGAATTGAGTTGGTCGATTTGCGCTATTTTTATGAGAATTATAACATTTTGCGATATTTTTAATGAGAATTAGAGCATGTGCCCTAAGTTTAAAAAGTTCACTTACGAGTAAATTTACTGAAAATATCTAGGCTTAACCAAATATGCTCGAATTACACACAAGCAGATTCTTAGCTGCTAGAGTACTTTAACAAGCACATCATTTAGTTTCTATTTTAATGTATGATCATAGTTATTCATGTTCAGTAAGATTTTTCTTCGGACATTGGGTGATACGAAATACACACACACACATATTGTCAGAAGCTAGATCACTCCTTGGACAACTTGACGTTAAAGTGCTACAATTTTGTGAATAAATTGAGAATTATGTACGTTTTAACTATATGTGTGGTTGTTTATCCGGTGGTATGGTGGTCGAATTTGGCTTTGAAGTCAGCGGCGGCAGTGGGGGTGAGATGTGGGAAGAAGGTGAAGTGATGAGGTTATTTGACACTTTTTAAAACGTTTGGACATATAGTTGCAATTTATTTTTAATTTTTATTTAAAAAGAAGGGCATATTAGTTATTTTACCTTGGAAAAGAGTGAAAATGACGTTTAGTGCAAGGAAACGTTGAAATAAGGACGAAAATGCAAAAATTAGTTAATGCTTGGCCCCCATTTTTTAAATTCTTTTTTTTTTTCAAACTTATTTTTAATCGAATTCACATTTTTTTTAATCAATTTTTAAACTATATATTTCATCAATTTTTACCAAAATTTATTAATAATAGGATTTTTAGCTAATCTAAAAGGAGTGTAGTTTCAAAATTGCCAATTGATGGTGACAACAAACTAAGAAAAAGAAAGGACATTTTGACATTAATTTTTTTGAGTGTGACCCCTTTCATCAAATTGCTTTCTTTAGAATCTTCGAGGATTTTTCAATCGGAAAATTAATTTAAATTAAAAGTACTATTCACAAAATAACTAAAATTTTGAAGTGCGTGAAAAAAATAATGAAATGAATATCTTGTCGACATAATCATAATTAAATTTTTAAAAATGTTTTCTAATATTGGGATAAAATCATGAAGATGTTTTAAACTTGATTCACATTTTAAAAACAACAACAAAATTTAGAGAAAAAAATGCTTGAACTGTTTAAAATCTCTAAACTTTTCTCCATTATATATGTTGTGAAAAAACTTCCTATAATATATATAAATATATATATTGGGAAAAGTCATTTGTGCACCAAAAGTGTACATCATCTTTGACATCTCTTTAGTTGGCAAGACTTGATTGATGAATTTTTTTTTTTTTTTAAAACTGTTCAATAGTGTGGTGCCACGTGACACACTGTAAAAAATGATGTACATGTAGCTTGATTAATATATATAATGCAATACACAAAACTAAACTTGTATTTAGTTTAGCAGTCTTGATCTTCTGCTTCCGTGGACAATGATAAAAAAATTTCACCGCTGACGTAGTAAGAGAATTGTTGGCCTCGAAATTTGTACATCTAACATGGCCGACAGATCCTAAAGCCTCTCGCGTCCATGTAAGCTTGTTTCTATATATTGGGACAAATCGTCAATCACATGTGATCTTCTCTGGTGGTGATGGAGGCAGCTACGTGTAATCCGATAGACAAATCAATTGGCAATATGAATATTTAGTGTGGGAAGTACTTTAGACGCGAGTCTCTTCTATAAAAAAGGGTTTTGACCCTTTGGAATGACAAAATATGAGCTTTTATAATAGAATGGAATGAGTAAAAATCATTATATGCGAAAGCACATGATCTCATCCACAAGGCCAAGGCATCCTATTAGGAGTGTCAATAGATCCCCTAAACCTGGCATAGAGGGTTTAGACTTGACTCGTTGACTTAGTAGGGCGACTATAATAGTGAATTGTCACATCAACTATTCGTTGAAAATTCTATACAGAGGATCCTTTGTAGAGCCAGAATCTACCTCATCGATTGACTTAAGTGAATTATAGAAGGAATAAATTCATATAATCGACTTTAAATTTATATGATATTCGTACAATTTGGTTGATAACATGTGAATTGGCAAGCATCATATTCATTCATTTGAAAATCTTTTTTCTGAAATTAATAACAAGGATCTTTTCAACACATACACTGTCCACCAAGTTGTACAACTTGATTGTATAAATAGCTTAATTCTTGTTTTATATCTTAAAAAGAATAATTTTGGTGTTGGTGGATCTAATCATGATTAAGGCTGACAACTGGCAGCTAAATCATATTAATTTGGCTCCTTATTTATCGCCATTGATTTCTATTGCTTAATAATCTTAAATTGACATTGATGTGTGTTTTTCATTTGTTTATTTTAATAAAATCATTTAAATATAAACATATATATAATTATATCATAATCAATTTGACAAAATTGTTCTTTGTTTGAATGATATTAAAAAAAAAAAAAAAATCATTCTAAGACAAAATATTTCCTAGAGGGAATAGATTCATAATTGTCTTTTGTCAATGAAAATGATTGATGATCGACTGAGTACCCTAAATAATTATAACAAAATTTTGTACGGTATGAGATGTTGCATTTGTACATGTAGGGCTCGAGTATTTATTTCACCTCCACCCTAGCCCTATATAATTTTTTTTAATCGAATCGAGACTTCATTTAAAATCTTAGAGTGTGTTCAGTATATAGCTCAAAAATCAATTAAAATTGAAAATATAATCGTTATTGGGTCCCACCCGTCTAATAAAAGTCAGCAATAACGACTAGTTTTTCAATTTTAATCCGATTTTAATCTATACCAAACGCTCTCTTAAACGGCCTCTTCAAGTGCAATTTTCATAAATATGTTGCTAAATAAATGTAGATCGGTCAGTTAAAGCATTAATAAATATAGTAGTTATGTTATGATATTGAAAATTTGAAATGGGCTAATGATTTTGGAGGGACCTGAATGTATCCTATATAGGAGGAGTTTAGTTGCCACAATTAGTCATGTTTGTCAACTTAAACTGCTGTTCAGATCTGGCCATGATAATGAGTTTCTAGAGAGTAACTTGTGCACATCGACCTAACTCATCATTACATCGATTTATAATCAAGAGAAAATCACTTGCATATTTGAAGAATTTAGTAAAAGTGTAAAGTTTTTGAACCGTCGTGACTCCACTCATTTTATGTAGGATAATTCTATATGTACTAAAACTTTTACTACATGGTTTACTTAAATGCCAAGTGGCGCTCTCCTATTGGAGAGACGTCGGGCCCACCTGGAGCCCTCCTATTTTATGTAGGATAATTCTATATGTACTTTCTCTTTTACTACAATGGTTTACTTAAACGTCAAGTGGAGCCCCCCTATTGGAGGGGCGCCGTGCTCACCGGCACCCCTCCAATAGGGGGGCGCCAATTAGCGTTTAAGTAAATCATGTAGTAAAAGAGAAAGTAAGTGTAGCATTGTCC
>CAIGRH010169762.1:0-21026 GCA_903798295.1 Fraxinus nigra | reverse complement strand
TATTGAGAAAAATAGACGGCAGGGGGTTTTTTTTGTCAATTTCAAATAGGTGGGGGTTTTCCCTTTCTATTTTCTTTTTCTTTCCTCCCTATTTATTAATAATTTAACGACACAGCAACAAATCTTGATGGCAGGAGATATTTTAAACATGTACCTTTTCTACAATTTTCAATAAGAAGGAATATATTGGTCAAGTTTGTAAGAGTTATCTACCATTAAGCCTAAATAGAAAAATGAGTAAAAATTTCACAGAAAAGATCTTCTTGAAATAAAAAAACTCAAATTTAACCTCTCTTTGGTACACATTCTTTCAAAATTCATTTTCAACCACATATTTTTCAATGAAATGATATTTTTCATTACATCAATAATTTTTCCTTACTTTTAACCACATATTTCCCATCATATTACTATTTAAATTATATTATTTTATCAATAATATTCATTAAACACACCCTTATATAGTATTTATTTAAGAATAATGTTTCTTGGTTAGGTTAATAACAAGATTTGAGGTGACATGGTGTCATGTAGTGATGGCGAAAAGTCTCGCCCGTCTCGACGGGTCCCTGTCTTGAATGGAGCAAAAAAGATCCGTTCCGACGAGTTGGCGGGGCGGGGCGAGATGAGAGTGCCCCGCGCCATGAAGAATAAAAAAAATTAACGACAATTTAAAAAAATATATTAGTTAACTGAATTTTTTTGAAAAATAAAAATAAAAGGGGCAAGCCCGTGCCCTGCACTCGCACCCGCCCCGCCCCATCCCATCCCGTTCCGTCTAAGGTGGGGTGGGATGTGGGAGTGGCGGGGCGAGGCCAGGGTGCCTCGTCCCGAACCCACCCCATTGTCATCTCTAGTGTGATGGCATGATAGGATTAAGTGTTGCTTATTTTTTTTAAAACAAACCGATGTCCCGCCCTATTGCCATTTCTAGTGTCATGGCATGATAGGATTTAGAACCCGTTTGGTAGTGATTAAAATCAAATTAAAATTGAAAAACTAGCCGTTTGTTGACTTTTATTATATGAGTTGGACCCAAAAACAGTTATATTTTCAATTTTAATTGGATTTTAATTGGTATCAAACGGGCTCTAAGTGTTGCTTTTTTTTTTTAAATCGTCCATTCACATACAACACGTGTCTCCTATCATTGATTCAATCACTACATGGTTGTTTATTTAAAGGGAAAATTACAGTAGTGGTACCAAACATATCATTTAGTCGTATACTTTGCCCAAATTTTTAATTTGTGCCACACACGGTACCAAACATTTCACCCCCACCCCCACCCCAAAACCATCACCATCACCATCACCATCACCCCCACTACTACACGTTGGATCATCCATGGCTTTTCTTTCTGAAAATGGATGCTGCAAAGAAATCGTCAAGATAATTTACTGTAATCATGACAATCAACGCTAAAAACCCATAAAAATTTTGACTTTCAAGATCCATTCCACTGCAACTGTGTGTGCCTGCAAAGAAAGAGAAACACGTTCCATCGACAAATGCGTCATTTTCTTTGCAGGAAAGAGAGTTCATACCTTCATCTTCCCAAAACAAATCTTGTTTTGTTAATAGATTAGGAAAATGGGACAGATTCCCACCATTAAAGTTGAATTTTTTACTCCCTTTTTCAAATTCTCCCCATTTTTCTTCTTCGCAATAAAGGGAATTAAGCATTTTCTTATTGAGTCTTTATTTTTATGGGTTTTGTTCATTGCTCATAATACAGTACAAAAGTAAAGTTAATACCAACCAAGTCCATGGTTGCCATTTGTTCAGAAAACTACTTTTAATTTGTAAAATTGATTTCAAAAAGTAGAATTCGTTCGTTTGGTTGGTGGTGAGTAGATGTGTAGTTATTGATTACGATGGATGAGATGGTAGTGGTGGTAATGGTTTTGGGGTGTGGGTGTGTGGGGTGGATGGAGAAGATTATGTTAATTTTTTGATTTTGATTTTTAATTATTTGATTTTAGTTATTTTATTATAAAAAAATGTAAATTTATCATTTTAACATTTTAAAATTAGTCAAAATTATTGTCAAAGTTAATTATTTGGTCAACTAACAAAAACCATCCATTTGGATTTCAACTGCAACATTTTGAAAATGTTTGGTACCGTATGTGACACAAATGAAATGTTTGATACCGAAGTTGATATAAATTAAAGATTTAAGTAAAGTTTGCAATTAAATAAAAGATTTGGACAGCAATCCCTCATTTAAATGGGGTTCTCAGTTTTCCTAACGAGGGAAAGAATCGTCTGGTTTGGCGCACACGTTAGAATACTGGTTAAACTTACGCCCACGCTCCGCTCAAGATCCAAAATCCCGAAGAAGAAGAAAAGAAAAAAAATTGATTATTAATCATAAATCCAGCCGTTAAACCTGGGTCCACGACTCTTAGTCTGTGCCCTCGTTCATGGCTTCTTGAGATCCCTCATTCTCCCATCTCAAAATCTAATTTCTATAGTACCTTCAGCATTTCAAATTCAGCTAGAGCATTTTCTTTGTAATCTTTTTACCTTTTTGTGTATTTTCTTCTGTTATGGTACTTTCTTTTCTTGTACAATCTCGTACCTTTGCCTGTAATAATAAGTGTATCACATTTTCAAGATAACGACTGGTTCAAAGATCAGAGATGCGGAGTTTCAGTCGAGTCACTGTTTTCTCCATTTTTATCTGTCTTTTCGCATCTGGGACCTCCTCGATTGATAATCTTCATCAGGCGTAAGTTTTTTTTCTTGATAAGGGTCGTTAAACCTTTAATCTTGATGATGCATTGTGTTTTTCTTCATTTCTGGTGTGAAAAATATGTTATCTTGGAAGGTTGAAGAGAAAAAAATCGTTCTTATGCTTTAGAATAATATTTAAAGTTTATTATCCGTGTTTATTTTAAATGTTCTGTTTCCTTGGCGGTCTCTACAACCTTCTTGGGGCCATTTGGTATTCACAATTGGAATTTTGCATTCATAAATCATAAGATTATGATGATAGAGTTTGAGAAAGGGGAGTTTTCTATAAGCAATAAAAATAAATAAATGTTTATGGGAATTTTTCTGAACATAGACAAAATATCAGTAACTATGGTAAAGTCAGTTTTCTGACCTAGAATGGAGTAATGTGGAAATAATGTAAAGTATTTCGGATCTTTGTTATCAGCAGTATTTAAACCAGGCCATTAAAATCCAAATGGGTAGTCATGAGTTAGAGCCTTACAATTCTTGGGCCTGCAACGTGTTACAAATGTGTGGAAGGATATATGGACATTTGCAGGCGATAAACTAAATAAAGAAAGATAAATAAGAGATATTTGTTGTTAAGCCCCCTGGCGTAAGTGAAGAGGATAAAAAAATTTCTATTGTATTATCGGGTGCAAATTATTGATTGAACTCCAAAACACATAGAATTGAATTGTTCTGATTTTTAACCTAATATGTCTAAATATATATATGAAATTTGGCCCTTAACCCTTAGCCATTTGCTTATCTAAGCTAGCAAGAAATTCTAACAATAACTGCACGAGGAACCATACATCACATGAGCATCTCGTTCTTATATCTGTTCCTGGAGCTGGCCGTTTATATTGGTGACTTAACATGGACATCGGATGTATCATTTGTTCACCTACATATTCATGTATTCATGAATGTTTTGGGAAGTTTCAGGGGACATGCCACCACAAATGGTACTTATGGAGTGAATTTCACATTTCTTCCATTAGTGAGAAGTTCAAAAATACTTTACAAAATATATGCTAATAAATAGCAGGTCTATAGTTAAATTGCACTTGCTGAGCAGGATCCATTTGAAAAGGTATCTTCTTTTAAATCAACGTGTCTCTCTTTGCTGTGTTCATCTCATCTTGTTTATTAGAACTGCTTTAGATATATATTGGCTTAATCTCCCTCCTATTATGTAAACAAGATGTTAAATTAAGTAGAGTTCCTCCCTTAATTCATTCTAGGTTGTCTCCTCCATTTTGTTACATGCATACACAGTCACCTAACTTTTTTGTGCTGCTACCCTAATCTCATTAGGAGATGAGAAGGCAACCTATCTTGTCATTCTGATGCCACCTGTTATTATTGCAGGTTTCCTATTATAGAACCTGATCCTGGTCACACAAAACTCCGCCTTTCAAGAGAAGGTTTGGAGGCAATTGAGAGAATAACAACTCCTATTGCTGCTGTTGCAGTAAGTTGTAGATTAATCTCTATCAACGTGTCAACTTGCAATTTCTCATTTAATTAGTTCCTAATGCAGGTCAGAATCAGTAAATTCAGATAGGAAAATATCAGAATCCATATATATTCCAGACGTTTTATTCTATTTTTTTGACGAGACATTTAGGTGGTTTCCAGTGGCTTGTTCTCTCTCTGACTGCATGTCATGGAGATCAAATTGTTCTAATAACAAATCTTGTCTGGCTAAGTTGCTCTATCCATGCATTTGTTTTCTTCATTTGACTCCATTTTCTTGTGTCCATATTAACAGGTTATTGGTCCATATCGTTCAGGAAAATCTTTTCTGCTCAATCAACTTCTCTCCCTCTCATGTTACGAAGGTGCTGTCTATTTATTTATGCTTATAATATGTTGCTGCTGATGTTATCTTGTGATCTGATTGCTTCTCGTCCTGAGATTTGAAGTTCAAATTTTACAGGTTTTGGTGTGGGGCACATGCGTGATACCCAGACAAAAGGTATTTCTAGATTTTTCTGGATATGGCTTCTGTCCATAGAACGTAAATAACAAGCTATTTATAGATGTAGCTCAAAACATTTAATTATTTTTCTCAGGAATATGGGTATGGGGAGCTCCGCTGGAATTGGATATAGATGGAGTAAAAACTTCTGTCTTCTATCTTGATACAGAGGGATTTGAAAGTATTGGGAAGTCAAATGTATATGATGACAGGTAATATCTAAAGTACACGTTTTACCTCTTCTGCTAATAAAATATATATATTAAAAGGAAAAATTGGCGGTCAATTGATATTTATGATTTTTGGTTACTGGTCTTTCAGGATTTTTGCCCTGGCTACTGTCATGAGTTCTGTGCTTATTTATAACCTACCTGAGACGGTTTGTTACTTTGCGTGTAACTCTCATCCCTCATTATCTCGTACTGCATGGTGATGCATCGAGTTAAAATACTTATTAATTAAATCATATTATGGATTTGTCAATTTGGTGCAGCACATTCTTTTCATATTGATAATATGTACTCACAATGTATTAGTCCTGGCAAGTTTAGTAACTTAATGGGTATGTACAGATGATTCTTGAGTAACTAAAAGCATATATTAAGTGCCATTAATTCGTTTATATTTTTCTCTAAACAGAGTTATCTTAGCCCATGCTTGCTCATGTTAATAAACTCTTTATAAACACTTGAACCACTTTTTTATCCATGCATTTTGTTGTGGGTCTCACGAGTACTACCCACTTATCCACTACTCGTTTCTATCTATGCATAATTTAAACTGTTCATAAATACTTCCCATAAATGCTTTTAGTGGGCCTGAAAGTCTGTAGTTAATTTTCTTGGTCTATAATAGAATAAGTATGGATATATGTAATTCAGTTTATGATAATGTGTCGTTTTCATTTTATGCTTAGGTCCGCGAAGCAGATATATCTCGGTTATCATTTGCAGTTGAGCTTGCTGAAGAATTTTATGGCAGGTACTTAATAACATGTTGGCTAACAGTGTTACAAGTGCTTTAGGCTATGTTTGAGCCCCATTTTTTGGGAAATAGATTTTGCAATAGCGATTTATTTATTTATTTATTTATTTGGAGAATGTGGTTAAAAAGTAGGGAAAAATTTTGGGTTTATGTGTAAAATTATTTTATTAAAAGAATGTGCGGTTGAAAATGAGTTTTTTGAGAATGGGGCTCAAACAAGGGCTTAGAATTGGACTAATTTACTTTACTTTAATCCTCAGTCCCCAAAATTTTCCACTAATACTAGTTTGTTTTTCTTGCATGTACATCCTTAACAGAGTGAAGGTAATCATTGCAACTTTTTAATGTTTTATCTACATCTTATCGTAATGTACTAAAAGAAAATAAGAAAGAAGAAATGAGATTCTCCGGCATCATATTTTCTATCCATCGATGTTTTCTGCAGGGGCAAGATGTTGCTTTTGAACCTGCTAAGCTGCTCTGGCTAATCCAGCGTGATTTCCTACGTAAGTCTTGCTACGATGCTTAAGAACGACGTATGGGCATAAAGTGGCATGTTATTTTATTATATTTTTTGGGTCTGCACATAATTTTTTCTGCCAGAAGCTGAGTTCTTTCTAGTGTGCACGAATCACCATGAATAATTTTCTCACCGTGTTTTGAAATGGAAACGTCTTGTAAAATTGCCTCTCTCTCTGTGTGTGTTTTTATTTTTGCTCAAATGATCCATTTTGCTATTTCTTTAACTTTTCACTCATTTCATTTATTTTTGGCTTGTGCAGAAGGAAAATCTGTGCAAGAAATGATAGATGAGGCTCTCCGACATGTCCCAAATGTTGACGGTCAGTTTCCTCTGCCTGAATATATTCACTTAGGAAGTTATCCTTTTAGAAGTGTGTAATAAAATTTCTTTCGTGCTTATTGTGAGCAGGAGACAAGAATATTGATCAGGTATTTTTCCATTTCAAGTTTTTGTAGTTGTTCCGGTAATTTTATGATACAAGATGATATTATCTGGTTTTTGTTTTCAGATCAACCAGATCCGTGACTCTTTAGCAATCATGGGAACGAATAGCACTGCCTTTAGCTTGCCACAGGTATGTGTTTGTTTTTCTGTTATTTATCAAGTTATTTATGTTTCTGTAGCACTCATTGCATATTCTCTTATATGATGCCTTGTCTTTAGGACATTTTAAGTGGAATACAAAATATCTAGTAAAATAAATTGATTACTTGTTTCTTTGATATTTTTAGAGAAATAGTGATGCAGGAACCCTCTTATCCTTGGGTTAAGGGCTGTACTGCAATGAAATGGTGGTCGATTAATGAAATAAGCTCCGAGAAGTGAAGTTTTAATCAAATTTTGCAAGTTCCCTAAGCTAATTATATGTTAGATTTAGCATAACAAAAACTCCTAAACAAGTAGAAACTACTAAAATTCCTCGAATGGATCTCTGCGCCACTTGAAATTTCTACATCTCAGTGATCTGCAAATAATTGTATTGAGTATGGCAGAATGATCTTTGGGCAATTCAAAATGAACATCATCGACACAATATGTATGTCAAGTTCTTGATTCCCATGGAATTCAATCATTCTTGATGTCAGCATGACAAGAGACCATCTTTTTGCTCCCTGGACTGCTGAAAACCTAATCAAAGTGCTTATATGATTCTAATTATTTATTAAAAAAATTAAGAAATTATACTTGGATTTCTGTGCTTGCCGCTTCTGCATCCAATAGCTTGCTCAATACGGTTTAAACAGGTGGAAGATGTCTTAATGTTACATTGACTGATGAAGATCTGATGAGAGTTTCAGCTGTATTTTAGAAAATAACTTTATTATTCTTTTGTGTGAAATGTTTAGATAATGAATTATGAATAACAATTATCTTTGCATTATTCTTCACCCATGCGCGCGCACATATAATGGCATGTACAATACCTTTCAGCTTTTGCTTTGTAGTAAGCTTTTTTTGACATTATTAAACATGTGTGTGTAGATATATTTATTCTCTGTAAATTGATAGCGCAATCCGAACTGTTTTGCAGCCTCATCTACAACGCACAAAGCTTTGTGACATGAAGGATGATGAGCTCGATCCAATTTACGTACAGAGGAGGGAGAGATTGAAAGAAATTGTTGCTTCCATCATCCGTCCAAAGATTGTCCAGGGTAAACCTCTCACTGGGAAGGAGTTTGTATCTTTTCTGGAGCAGGTTCTTTTTCTAACCCATATTGGTTTCACTTTATATTAAATCCTTTCGACATTCAACATGTCAGTTCATTTTGAAGTATAATTCTTTATATTACTTTATAAACTTACATTCCAGATTCTTGAAGCCCTAAACAAAGGGGAGATTCCATCAACAGGCTCACTTGTGGAGGTCTTTAATAAGGGAATTCTCGATCGCTGTCTGAAACTGTACGGTGATCGTATGGGTAAGCTTGGTTTTCCAACATCCGTGGAGTCTCTACAGAAAGCTCATGAAACTTCCAAAGAAGCGGCCATGAAAGTTTTTGATGAGCAACATTTTGGTCGTCACCATGCCAAGAAATCTGCTGAGAAATTGGTTGAAGAAATAGAGAAGGTTTTGATAGTGAACATATAGTAATCTGGCAATATTAATTCTTAGATTTCGCGCTTATTGATATTTCTGTGCAGATATACAAGAATTACATATTGGCAAATGAATATCAATCTTCAAAACTGTGTGAGGCTCTATATACAAAATGCGAGGACAAAATGGACCAGCTTCAAGTCCTTAGACTTCCATCTATGGCTAAATTTAATGCTGGGTTTCTGCATTGCAACCAAAGCTTTGAAAAGGAATGTATTGGACCTTCTAAAACTAGCTATGAGCATAGAATGATTAAGGTTAGAAATATTTTCATCTCTTCCTTTATGTCTTGTGCTGATTTTATTATTTTCTCCGCGAGTAAGGAATTTCAAGGAGCTTCATGTGTATCCATGTTGAGTTAAGATGGATACAGAAGATATGTACTTTAAATGTATTTGAAGATGATCAAAATTAACTCCAACTGCACATGACTGAAGACGAGGGGCAGCAGAAGCAAGAGGCTGGACTTGGAAAATTGGGGGGAAAAAATAAATAAACAAACAGCAGAAATCCTTTATGCATAAATTGGAAGTACATTTTTGGAGTACACATGAAAGCTTAAGTTGCTTATGATTAATAGATCATTTCATTTGTCTTATGTGACAAATTTGAGAATAATTCTCTTCATTAAAGATTCAAATTATTTTTTGGAGCCTCATAATTTCCTAGTGGATGGGAGAAGAGATACCCTCCATTGATTTTTATTTATTTATTTATTTTTATTATTGTCTTCATTTGTCTTCTTAGATTTCATGTCACCTCTTCTGAATATTTTCTTTTAAATTTGTATATTGTTAATGCAGATGTTGGGGAAGTCAAAATCCCTATTCATCAAAGAATACAATCACAGGCTCTTTAATTGGTTGGTGGCCTTTTCACTCGTCATGGTGGTACTGGGCCGGTTTATAATAAAGTTTATTTTGATAGAGATTGGAGCATGGATACTCTTTATATTCTTAGAGACATATACACGCATGTTTTGGTCAGCGGAATCTCTTTATTACAACCCAGTATGGCACTTCATTGTAACGACTTGGGAAACCCTCGTATACAGCCCCATCCTTGATTTGGACAGGTAAATAAAATTTATGGTCTTTCGTTTCTTAGATGCACATATTTACTCTGTATTCTTCGATATGGTCTGCAAATTGAATGTTGCTGCTATCGTTTTGGATTTCAGGAATGAGACATTTTCATTTCTTTCTGCTGTTTTCGAACACTACTACCACGAAAATATTTGCATATATATCATATCAATTTATCCTCTTATTGCTTTAGTAAAGTGGACTCTATCAGACAATATTTAAGAAGAAAAAGAAGTTAAAATCTTGTCCCTTTTAGTGTTTAATCCTATTGAATGCTGCATTCTAAACAAGTTGGTAAACATGCTTCTAACAACTTTTTGTTATTAATAGGCTTAGAAAATAAGAAATGAAATTTTGAATAAATGTTAGTACTCCTTTGGCATGATAGTTTGCATAGTAGAACAAAAAACTGAAATCTTGTTCAAAATACTTACTACCATGTCATGTCCAATATTACGTATCAAATGTAATGTCGAGTTTTAAACTTCCTTGAAATTGTTGCAACAGATGGGCTGTTCCTCTTTGCATTATAGCTGCAATATTGGTGCTTTACTGGCGATGCTATGGAAGGAGGAAACACGGTTCTCATTGGCTATTACCAATGTATAATAATAATGAGAAGGATCGACGGAGATCAGAATGATCAAAACATGTATTACATCAACCGTGTACCTCTCCTTTCATTCAATCTCGGTGGGCTTCTATTTTTATACTCAAAGCACGCTGGATTATTGTGAATTATCAGCTCTTAAACTCGAAAAATGGGAAGATTCAAAGGTCTGAGAAAGATGTGCATGGTATTTGTGACAATTACAATGTAAAATAGGTTGAATTTTCCAGTATAATTGTGATATTTAAACTATAATATATTGGCGCATCATTCATTCTTCTTATTGAAAGTATTGCTTTCAGTAAAATTGTAGTTTCTGAATTTCACAATCTATTTGGAGGGTCGGTGGGACATGGGAGCCTCAGCTCATGCATTGGTTTTATCGAAATTCATCTTGCTAATATAGTGGAGGTGAGAGCTACCAAGATGAAGGTCGGTCGAGAAGTATGTAGGCCAAGAAGCAAAATGAGGAATTTGTGTCCGATTAGTTAGTTGGTGAAGTAATAGCTTATCAAGGCAATTATCGATAACTAATCCGAGTCTTTGGTTTCACGTTCACACGGTAATGATACGAAGAATAAAATATGTATTAATAGACATTTGAAAATATATAATAATACAGAGTACAATACAGTAACTTAGGTAAGTGAAAAAATAATTTTAACTTTGCAACCACATTTTTTTAAGTAGAATATCAGCATGTTCAGCAAAACAATCAACCCTGACTAAACAAAAATGAGTGCAAAATCCTGCCACAGATTGAACTTGACTAGTCTTGAGAAGGTAGCAAGCTGTACAATTTATCCCTTTTCCTTGGATAAGTATACCCCACTTCTTAGTGGAGGAACTCGATTGATTAGTGATTTCGATCATCTCTTTGTCTGGTTCTGGTTTTAGTTCGAGTTCTTCCACCAAAATAATACCATTTGGGATCGGGCTCCCTCCCTCCCATCTTTTCTTGATAAAAGGCCAATCCTCCGCCATGGCCTTTTCTCTAACCAATTTCATTCCTGTCGTTTGAGTTGATCCATCACCATTATCACTGTACACGTGCACAAGAAATGGGGCTTCATCGAGGTTATTCACAATCTACAAACAAAAACAAGCATAACTATTAAAATTTGAGGTTCCAAGAAATGTAATGCAACACGAGACTTGAAAATGCTATTTTATGACAGAAGTAGGATACAAAAAATTGTTATTTTTCAAAAAGTATATATTTATAATAATTGTCAAAAAGTCATTTAAAATTAAATAAAACTCCAACCAATTATCACTTTTATAATAGTATAATAATTAAAGCCTCAAAATTATGTTCTATTGAAGAGCGAAATTAAGTTAATTCTTACCTCAACGGCAGAATCTCTAACCCACCGATCCAGTTCTTCAGCAATAACCTCAGTATCCTCGTCCGGGATCCTTTTATTAGGCCGTACGTAGCTATTACTCATCAACCGACCGGAATCGACAATATGATGAAACACAGATGGTTTTGAAGATAGATTTTTTCTATTTCTGTCGGCGCAATTTGCAGCAATGGTGGTTCGTTTAGGTCGGCGAATCTGATTAGTATTTAAAAAGGAGTTGTTATTCGCCAATTTGTGCCGAGGCAATANTTATAATAGTATAATAATTAAAGCCTCAAAATTATGTTCTATTGAAGAGCGAAATTAAGTTAATTCTTACCTCAACGGCAGAATCTCTAACCCACCGATCCAGTTCTTCAGCAATAACCTCAGTATCCTCGTCCGGGATCCTTTTATTAGGCCGTACGTAGCTATTACTCATCAACCGACCGGAATCGACAATATGATGAAACACAGATGGTTTTGAAGATAGATTTTTTCTATTTCTGTCGGCGCAATTTGCAGCAATGGTGGTTCGTTTAGGTCGGCGAATCTGATTAGTATTTAAAAAGGAGTTGTTATTCGCCAATTTGTGCCGAGGCAATACGCTATTGCTCTGTTCTTCCGCATATTTCAGTTGAGAGAAGGATCCATTTCCGTGCAAGGGCGACGCCATGGAGATCAGAACATGAACAAAGCACGTTGAGTATGTTGTTAAGGGTATTTATAGAACCAGAAAAGGTGATGGTGATGAATAGCGTGTGAAGAAACAAAATGATTGCTTAATTCATACTCGCGATTCTATTGGCTTTCTGCCCTAAAACATATATAGGGAATCTGACGTGGCAACCATATTTCGCCCGCCTATTTTCACGTTCTAGCTCATGCTGTACGCGCGCTTTATTCGTGTATATGCTCCGGCGACCAATCCACGTCAGCTACGGTTTCCACGTCATCTGCTAAAGATTTTCTCCTCTGGTTGTACTTTTGGCTTCTGGTCCCCAAACTATTGTCTCTATATGCAATGAGTCCATATTCTTTAGCTCGACTCACATGCTCAAGTTTTAAAGGGTAAAATCATCCAATTACTCTCAATCATTTTGCAAAAGTGGTCATGCTTATCGCGTCCTTTATATTTCCCAATCCTTTATATTTGTGTTTTAATGCGTTCGATTTTACATTTTATACTAATAAACATATAATTAAGTTATTCACGGTTTTTATAATTGTATTAAAATTTCCTTAACATATGCTTGTCGTTAACACTTATATCCATAACTTTTTTCATCGCTTTCTTATCCTCAATCTTTCATTAATTAGCAAAAATCATGATATGACATGTACATAATCCCAAAGCCACCAAGAGACCTCCCAACATCATTTGTATAGCGTCGTTGAATGTTAAATATCTTTCTTACTTTTATTATCTCCTATTCACGAGTTATGTATATTTATCTCTCTCACGCCACTCGCGTGTACGCACGTGCACATGTATGTATCAATATAACTTACGTCACATACGGCATATAACAATATTCCAGCTGCATTTCTATAAAAATATCAGATCATAGCACAATGATGACATATACATGCATATAGAAACAACAATATATATTGTATAATCACATATATATATATGAGCATATTATACTACAGATACTATTGATTACACTATAGTTAAACTACTACCTACCTCTCTCATTACTTATCCTACCATTCAAGGTCTCATTTACTCCACATCTCATACTAATTATTCACTTAAAGTCCAAAGCAACCAATAAATCATGGGCTAGGGGATGGGCCGAGCTATATCCCGGTCCAGTCCTAGGCCCATTTAGTTTTTTTTTTTTCGTTTAGTTCTGCTTGAATATTTTTTAGTCCGATCGTGAATCTAGTCCTGGATCCGCCCCTGCCAATAATTATTCTGTAAATCGTACTTAGGGTTAAATTCCATCGAAGACATAGTCCATTGGGGCTAAAAATTCACACAACCCAGAGTGAAACTAGGGGTGAAGAGTTAATACCTAGGAACCAACGCGCCGAACATGGGGAGAAAATAGAGTGTCAAGATTGATATGAAGATCTCCACAGGGCATATAATATACAATGAAAAGCCTATCGAATTAAAAGTCCAACACATTTTATTGATCTCAATTCAGAGCTTTCTAAAAAAATTATGCATGTTCACTTTTTGTTGATGTTTTGTTTAGACATTGACAATCTTTAAACTAATGCTATAGTGTAGGTGTAAATTTGTTACATTGATAACCTTGTCCTAGTGCAGAAGAGCATTTTCCAGTGATGGACGCTCAACGGGAAATACTAGTTTCCTCCAAACTTGGCCTTAGGCCAAAACATCTTCCTTTATTTCAAGATTTTATTTATTTTTTTCTCTATTATCTTCCGTTTACTTGTGCGATTTGACCTTTTCAGTTTCTTTTTTACGTATTCGAGTTTCTTGAAACTTGATTATGAAAAGATCTTTTCATAAGTGGTGATTGAAAAAACCTCACCCTTCAATTGTAACATGGCGTTTAGTTTTAAAATACCGTTAAATCAACAAAAGAAATCATTTTCACACGAATAATGTTATTTAGCCCCCCAATAGGTAAATCCTTATATGATGTGGTATGTGATGTGTCGTGAAATGATACGATCAATTAAATGTATGAATATTGATAAGAATGTCACATCATATGATTTTATCATTTTCACATTTGAAATTTGAATACACTATTAAAAAAAAGTTAGAATTTATGAGTAATTAATATAATGAGCTTTTTAGGAAAAAAAATTATAGTGAGATTAGAAAATGAGTATTGGATCAAAGAAATTTGTGTATATAACTTTGTAATAATTATGAATAAGCTTTTAAAATTAATGTTTGACTTTAATTTTTTATAATAAGTAAATAATGAAATCCAAACAAGCACATTTGTCCAACCATGTAATAAATTCTAATGAATATAAATAGGCTCCATGGGAGTAGCTTTTGTCATCCCAAATTGTTCTAAATTTCATATATCTTCACTTGGAAAATGAGTAATTTTGCAGGTAAGCAATTTTATTTTATTTTTATAAATTATTTGGTCTTTATATAGAATTATTGATTATATATAGATCTTTTTTAGTTTTTTCAACGGTTATAACGATCGTCCAAAAAAAATTAATATCATTAATTAGTACTGTAACATTCTACGACACCGTAGATCATAAAAAATATGTAGCATTTGGGAATGTTTTCAAGATCACATAAAGCTAAAATGTTTTTCTTTAGCGTTTATAATGATCATTTAACGTTCATTAATTAGCACTACAACATTCCGCGTATACAATAGATCGTCATAATATATAGCATTTTATGATCCTTTTTAAGATCACAAAACCCTAAATCACGTGGTATGTATATATTGTTCGAGACACAAATTGAAATATATCGCAACGCTAAAAATAAGAAAGTTGGAACCATCTTCTCATCGTATATCATTAACATTTCTTCCATTTGATAAGGATAAATATTTCATTTAATTGTTAATAAAATGTACAGAATCAGCTGATTCTTCGCCAGCAGTGATGCGAGATACGAACATTGATGAAACATCTGAATCTGTTCATGGCTTGCCTACAGAAATTAAAACTGATGTAAGTAAACTTAGAACATCCTTTTATTTGTCCATTATTATATATGTTTGACACTTCAATTTTCTGTGTACAATATTATTAGGAAGAAAGCAACAAAGACCTGGAACCGCGTGATTATCAGGTCAATAATGTCGTTGTTCCTTCTACTAATGAACAACCAAGGTAAGGCATACTTTTTTTTTTTTTGTAGGATTTACTTATTATTCTTTTATCATATTTAATCCACTTATTTAATGTTATTACGTGCATAATAAATAATTCAAATGTCTACAAGGCCCCTTGAGAAGCGTCAATCAGAAGACGTAAATGAAATAAGTTCAAAGAGGACGAAGCATCATGCTTTAAGAATGAGAGCAGATAATCATCCCGATGTAATTCGGGAAAATGCAGCAAAGGCAGCGAGTCGAAGCTCCACTCGAGGTAGAGCTACTCGAAGAACTACCACACCAAGAGCTCCAAAAGAATAAGGAGATGGAGTCCTTGAAGCAATTATGTTTAAGTTATTAATTATATATAAGGACAATTATGTTTTCTGCAAGATTAGGGTTTTCTTGCCTGTGTTTTCTATTTAAACTCTAGTCAAGAGCTCGTACTTTATTGATTTCTTTTAATAAATTAATAAAAAAATTGGTTCTTCAAAAATTCGATCTTTTCTCGACGAGATTAAATTGAGGCGTTGTTCTCAATTTTGATGTTTACACTACATTGAGATTTGCCAACTAGCTAGAGAAATAATTGATGTAAAAATTTTAGAACAAGTTTAACAATTGATTATTAGTTCGACAAACAAAATATATTATTTTATAATCCATTTTAAGTCTGTTCTAATTAGAGCTTGTTTGTCTCCCATTATTGGGAGAAGAATGAAGTTTTGAATAATATTTTTTAGAAAATGTGTGGTTGAAATTTAAAGTAAGTTTATTTATTTGTGTGTAAAATATTTTATTGTGTGAATGTGTGGTGGAGAATCTTACTGTAGCAAACAGAGTTTTAGATTAATGGTTGACAAACATGGACTTAATAGTACACAAGTGTTACCATTTACTAATTCCTAAAAAAAGAAAATAAAAAAATAAATTTCTTTTGCGAAAACGATTAATTAGTTGGTTATTTAGATTAGATATAGGTTTATTAGTAATCATAATAAAAATCATCAATCAATTTTGCTATTCAATTAAAGTTAGTGTTAATTAGAACTAGATTAAATATTTAATCCTCGTATGAACAACGATATTTGGATTTGCACTCACTTTATTACTTGTCATGCTAATGTCCATTTGCAGAATATTAGCGCAATATTCAACGTTATTTTATTGTAAATGTCATAGTTGCGTATTCATAATTATTCTTCTCTTACATTCATTATCTCCTATTTACGAATTATGAGGGATTATCTTTCTCTCATGACATGCATATGCATGCGCGTGCAAACTCATGAATCAATATAACTTATGCATCACATATGACATATATTCAAGCTACATATCAATAAAATATAATATCATATCACAAATACTCTACTCATAGGACAATGATAACATATACATGCATATAAGACCACCAACATCTCGTGTAATCGCATATATATGCGCATATTATAATATATATACTAGTATTTTGTATTGTAGTTGAACTATTATCTACATCTCTCATTGTGTATCCTAGCATTTAAGGTCTTATTTCATCAACATCTCATACTAATTATTCACTCGAAGTCTAAAGCAATAATCGTTCTATAAATCGTATTTAGGGTTGAATTTCCATCAGAAACAGGGTTTATCAAAGCTATAAATACACACAACCCAGAGTGAAACTAGGGATAAGGAGTTAATACCTATAAACCAACGCGCCAAACACGTTGAGAAAATAGAGTGCCAAGGTTGATACGAAGATCTCTACAAGGCAAATAATATATTATTAGAAAGTCTTATCGAGTCAAAAGTCCAACATATTTATGACCAATTCTTTTTCATGCATTTCACATATGGTTATAGGGGTATTGATTGTCGCCTCACCCCACAAACAATTCAAGCCTTGTGCACGAGCCGTATTATGAAAACCTCATACAAGTCTACTTGAAATCGGTGAATGAAAATATAAATTGATGAGCCAGATCGGCTCACCCCATATGCGAGCACCAACTGGCTAGCATGGTAGGTCGTCAAGTGTCTCGGCTCGATCCATTTAATATCCTCATATGGTTATACTATGTGAGATTATACTATCTCTCGTCACCTCTTTAATTTTTGAGTTTATGCGGTTTCTAAGGGGTCATGGTTGAATCTTGTACAACACGCCCTATGTTTTTGTTGATGTTTTGTTTGGATCTTGACAGTCTTTAAACTAATACTATAATCTAGGTGTAAATTTGTTACACTAATAAGCTTGTGGTAGTGCAGAAGAGCATTTTGCAGTGATTGGCGCTCCACGGGGAATACTCGTTTTCTTCCAACTTGCGTCTTAGGACACAACAAATCTCCATTTTGTTTTATCGTATTTGAGTTTCATGGAAGATTTAATGAAGTTGCAAATGGAAAAGCAATATTACCATTTCTAATTATCTACAAAAATTCCTTTGTATCGTACCAATATTGTGAATTGAAGAAAAATGAACCAACTATGGATATCATTTCATTACGGTGACGAGAAAAACCTTGCTCTTCAATTGTCACATGGTGTTTTATTTTGAATAACGTTAAATTACTGAAAAAAAAAAATATTTTTCAGGCGAACAATGCTATTTACATCATTGAGAGAATTTCCACCTAATCTGATATGTGATGTGTCATGAAATGATACGATCAATTAAATGTATAAATATAAAACTCACTTATGGATAAGAATGTCACATCACACGAGGATAAATAGCATTAAATTTTTCACACTTAAATTTGAATACATTATAAAAAGTTAGAACTGATGAGTAATTAATATAATTAATACAATGAGATTTTTAGGAAAAAATATAGTGAGATTATAATGAAGAGAATTAATGGATACATGAAATGTGTGTATAATAAATTTGTAATAATAATTGAATTAACGGTTAAATTCATCGTTTGACTTTAATTTTTGAGATGATAAGAATGAAACCCAAACAAACACATTTGTCCAATCTCTCATGTAATAAATTCTAACGAATATAAATAGGCTCCCTAGGAGTAGCTTTTGTCATCCTAAATTGTTCCAAGTTTCATATAGAGGTAGCTTTTGTCATCCTAAATTGTTCTAAGTTTCATATATCTTCGTGAGAAAATGAATAATTTTGCAGGTAAGCGCCATCCCCATTTTTTTTTATTTTATTTTTTTAAAAAATCATTTGGTCTTTATATAGAAATTCTGACTATCATATAGATCCCTAAAAAACGTTTTTTAACGATTACAAATGTCGGTTCAAGAAAATCTTAACATTCATTAGTTAGCATTGTGATATTCTAGGACACTATAGATCGTCATAAATATATAGCATTTTGTGACCATTTTTAAGGTCACATAAACCCTAAAAAAAAAGCTTTTTTTAACGGTTATAACGGCCATTCAATAACATTTTGTCATTCATTAATTAGTACTGTAACATTCTACATACGCGATAGATCGTCATAAATATATAGCATTTTATGACCCTTTTTAAGATCACAAAACCCTACATTCACGTGGTATATGTTGTTCGAGGCACAAATTGAAATCACTCGCAACATTAAAAATAAGAAAGTTTGAACCACCTTCTTGTTGTATATCATTAACATTCTTCCATTTCCTAACGATAAATATTTCTTTTAATTGTTAATAAAATGTACAGAATCAGTTGATTCTTCGCCAGCAGTGATGCAAGATGTGAACATTGATGAAACATCTGAATCTGTTCATGACTTGCCTACAGAATCCAAAATAGATGTAAGTAAACTTAAAACACCCTATAATTTGTCCATTACTATATATGTTCGACACTTCAATTTTCTGTGTACAATATTATTAGGAAGAAATTAACGAAGTTACAGAAGAACATGATTACGAGGTTAGAAAGGTTGCTGTTCCTTTCACTGTTGAACAACCTGGGTAAGGCACAAATTTTATTTATTCATTCATTTTTCTTAATTAATTCACTTATATAATGTTATTATTGTCTAATTAGTGATGAAAGAAGAGGACATGGAGCCTCACAAATGCCCATAAGGCCCTCTTCGAAGCGTCCATCTGAAGAGCTAAATGAAACAAGTTCGAAAAGTGAGAGGAGGCATCATGCCTTAACAATGAGAGCAAAAAATGATCCTGATGTAATACGGGAAATTGCAGCTAGTCGAAGATCCACTCGAAGAACTACCACACCAAGAGCTCCAAAAGAATAAGGTGATGGTGGGTCCAAGAATAAGCAATTATGTTTTAAGTTGTTTAATTTCATTATCTTGCACTTCAATTTTTTGCAAGATTAGTGTTTCTTATCAGTATTTTCTATTTAAACTATAGCCAAGGGTTTGTAGTTTGTGGTTGCTTTTTAATAAATTAATTAAAGTGTTATTCTCAATTTCGATGTTTTTGTCAACTAGCAAGAGAAACAATTGATGTAATAAGTTGAGAACAAGTTTAACAATTGATTATTGGTTCTAATGACAAACACAACTTAATTATTGTATAATCCATTTTAAGTTTGTTCTAATTAATAGTTTACCAACCGTCTCTAGCCACTTGGGACAAGGAGAATTGGTGATACGAGTAATTAGTGTAATTCCTAAAAAATGGAAAAAAAAAATTAAAAAAATTCCTTTTCATTCTAGATGTGGTTAAATCTGTGACACAATATATTAACTATTACGTGTTATTACCTTCTACGAGCGGAATTAAAATTAGATTTTAAGATCGATCACAATTCCAAGTGGTGATGAAGAAAAAACTTTTTGGGGGGACAAATTAGTGTATTTTTGGGCTCAATTTTTACAAAAACTCATTTTCAATCACACATTCTCTAACAAAATAATTTTACACACAAATTGAAATACGCCTTAAAAAGTTTGCTTATGACAAAATAAGGAACTTTTTAAAAGTTAATAATTTATTAACTGCGTTGAAAATAAGTAAGTTATTCAAATAAGAGTTTCTTTTGCGATTATAAATTTGTCATCTATCAAAAGGAATACAACCCAACTTTGTCATTGATCTTACCTTCCATAAACAACCCATTAATCAGTGAATTCAAAGTAATAATATTGAGTAATGTTATTCATAGTCAACGACTGCAGAAGTCATAACAACAAAACCAAAATCAACACATTTCAAGCAACAGTAACGATTGAGCAAAACATTAGGCAATACATGAACTTCCTCCACCTTATGGCCCCTAAAAATGATATCTTGAATAATTCTTGGTTTTGGCAACAGAGCCTATCAATTTTTTTAAGCTGGTATTTGCCAACTTAT
Source organism: Fraxinus nigra (assembly GCA_903798295.1). NCBI lineage: Eukaryota > Viridiplantae > Streptophyta > Magnoliopsida > Lamiales > Oleaceae > Fraxinus > Fraxinus nigra. Next base: position 609 of record CAIGRH010169762.1, on the reverse strand, counting down.
CTGCCATAGAGTTGCCCATTCGCCGAACATGTGGAAATGAGATATCGAGTTGCCTCTTGCAATGTCGTATTCCTTGTAACAGCAGTCAACAAAGGGCAAAATGTGATCGTGGACAGCACACACTCACGGCTGCCATTTGCCTCTTCATCTTTGATACTATATTAGGATGAGTAGTAGCTGAACATCAGGGTAATAAATAGACGGATCAAATTAAGAACAACAAGATAATCAGAGGAGATAATCTTCTCCATTATACTTCTATACTATTCTTTTAAAACCCCATAATAACAAAACTGAACTGATTGGCCCTCAAGTTCCCATAATAAAGCAGCATTAATAAAAAAACAATGCCAGCAGAAGCATAATTTATGAGTTGGTCTGATGTTGTTTGAGATGGTAATAGAGGGAAATGCTTCATTCACACTCAGTACTGCTTGATGCAAGTTGGACACAGCCAAGCATGCATAGAATTTGTCATCAAAATTGATCGCACATACAAATCCGAGGGACATGATTTCTTAATCTAATGAAATATCAAGGTGGCATACATGTGAAGTAACTGCTATAAACTTCACAGCAACACAGTATAGAGAAGAAAGCAATTACCAA
>CAIGRH010169756.1:0-15626 GCA_903798295.1 Fraxinus nigra | reverse complement strand
TTTTCAAGATCACTTGTTAAGGATTTAACTTGTGCTTCCAAGTTCTCATTAACAAGCTTCAACACAAAGTTTTTGGTGGAATCCTGAAGGTCACCCAAGAATTCTCTCTCTCTCTCTCTCTCTCTCTCTCTCGTTCAAGATCATTAACCTTTTTCAACAACTTTATTGGCATTTTTAATCTTTAGACTATCCTCAAACAGTCCATGATAAGATTCGCGAATATCTGGTTCATCCTCCTACTCTTCCTCGGATTTTTCACTCCGTTTATCTCTCAACCTTATTAATCTCCTTATCAGACTCTATCGTAGCAATAGAAGTGAAGACCATGAAATTTTGTTTATCCTCACCACCATATGTATCACTATGAGCACTAGAATCTAATTCCTTATCATTCAAGGTCACTGCTAATGCCTTACGTCTTTCTTTAGTTGAACTCTTTTTCATATTAGGATATTNGATTTTTCACTCCGTTTATCTCTCAACCTTATTAATCTCCTTATCAGACTCTATCGTAGCAATAGAAGTGAAGACCATGAAATTTTGTTTATCCTCACCACCATATGTATCACTATGAGCACTAGAATCTAATTCCTTATCATTCAAGGTCACTGCTAATGCCTTACGTCTTTCTTTAGTTGAACTCTTTTTCATATTAGGATATTCATTCCTATAGGGACCATAGCCCTGACACTCAATGACATTGAACGGATTGATTTTTCTTAATGGGAGTCCTAGATGTATTTCTCTCATGGCTATCTTTCGAGACTTTGTTAGGGATTTCATTTCTTCGTTCTTGAGGCTTCCTCCTATTCCTCATCACCTTCTGAATTTTTTTAACGAAATAAGTTATTTCGTCATCCCTAAACGTCTCATCATTAGTAGACTCGCTTTCTTCTTCTCTAATAGCTTTCATGGTAATGGATTGAACCTTTTTAGATTGAGAAACGGTGAGTTCATAAGTTTGAAGGGATCCTACGAGTTCTTCGATTTTTAATGCATCTAGGTCCTTACTTTTCTCAATAGTGGTGACTTTAGGCCTAAACCTTTCAGGTAGGGATCTAAGGACTTCTCTAACAATTTTGGAGTCGGGAATCCTTTCACCTAGATTGAAAATCAAATTAACTATGTCATTAAGTTTAGCATAGAAGTCATCAAATGATTCATCACTTGCCATCCTAATTTCTTCAAATCTAGAGGTTAACATCTGCAGTTTAAAATTTTTCACAATTTTAGTTCCCTCGTATGTGGCTTCTAAAATATCCCAAACTTCCTTAAAGTCTCACATATCGATACTCTCCTAAATTCTTTCGCAGACACAGCCATGAATAGGACATATAAGGCTTTGCTATTACAGTTACACTCATCTAAGTTCATTTTAGTCCAAAGGAAAATACTAGTAAGTGTGACCACACCAACAATAGTAGTTGAAGGTGGAGTCCGCTCAGTTTGAACGCTCATCTAGATACGTTCATCTAAATTTTTAAGAAAAACTCTCATTCGAACTTTTCAATAAGCATAATTGCTTCCTTCAAAGAACGGAGGCACATATAATGACTAACTCATCTAGATATCAATAAGGTAGGAATTGAATTAAGGCTCTCATATCAATTGAAAGTTATTTAGTTTAACTCTAATAATATCTAAATGAGGGTGAATAGGTAATAATGTGGAATAAACAATAACTTAAGAATTAAACAGTAACAAGTCACTAATTTAATTATTATTCTAGATGATTAAACATGGAATTCAGTTTTTCCTATATTTAAATACCACAAATAACTTAAGCAATAAATAAACACAAGAATGATAACGGAGAAACCCCAATTGGGTAAAAACTCCGAGCACTTTGCTAGTCAACAATCTACTGTAAATGATTCTGTAACTTATAGTTTACCAGACTAGACGACGACACATACTATTTGATCTTTCGATTGCAATTCCTACAACTCTCTTAGATTCTGTGCTCCTGCACCAATTCCAAGCTGCAATTTCCAAAGCTCACCTGGATTATGCTATCTTGCAGCAACTCCTAATTTTGTAGAATCATCTATCTCCTGTGGATGTACGGAGAACACCATGTTCTTTACCAATTGGAACTCCAGTCACCTTCCCTTGATATTTAGCAACTCTGTCTAATATGGATGAAGCAGCAGTTTGATATTTGGATTCTGAAACTGATATTTTCGTGGCCAAGAAAATATCACAATGTGAATAATGAAGGTTGAAAGCTTCAAGGGATGAAGAGAATATGAGATCAATAAGTTTGCTTAATGTTCAACCTTGTAAAAAACCATTCTGTGGCGTTCAAGTATTTATAGGTAGGTTGTGAAACAAATTGGCCGGGAAAAAAAGCCTTTAGAAAACGAAATAAAATTTCTCGGACAACATTGTCGCTCGAGCGAGGGCTCAGCGACAGCTTGTCGCTAGAGCGAAGGAGATGCGACAGTCCAGCAACGTAGTTTATGTTTTTGAAACTCGAGCCAAGCCTTGGCGATAGTTTAGCGAAAATCTGCGTCATTTTTCCTTCTTTTCCCATTCTCGAACCCTAGACCTAAAAACCATACTTTTGACAATTTGCACATTACTCTTTGACTTTTTACAACATATCAAATCCAGTCCTTTTGTATACAAAATAGCCAATTAACATAGAAATCGACCCGAATGCCTTATAGTATTTCATGTCAAAATTTATATAAACATCAAGAAATAAGAATTGAACACCTTCACAAAGTGTTCTTACCTCAGTTGTTACCAAGATATCTGAAAGTATAGTTTGTGAAAAATATAAATATGATACAATGTTCAATTTCAACAGTGTTAGTGGTGTGAAATGTGTACAATATAAACTTTGTGGTAGAAGAAAATCTTTTCATCTAAAATATTCACACGTATATATAATTTTTTCCACTATAGACACGTAACTTACATGAATTAAAAATGTTTTTCAAGTATAAACAGGTAAGTTACACAAATTAAAAACATTTTCACGTTAATGAGGATTAATGAAATTAATCTTCATTGGTTAATGGATTTAATGAAATTTAAATCAAGTTAATGTTACGTTTAGGTTTAAATAATTTTAATTACCTTTTTATATTCCCTATAACCGTACCATTTATTATTTTTTATATATTATATATTAATAAACTATTTGAGGATAACATCTTTTTTTTTCTTTCTTTCTATTAGAATAACTCGGACATAACTAGCTCAAAATTACTTTTTATTGAGCCCAATTTATATTTAAAACACAAACTACAAAATGAGTATAATGTCGATATATTTTCCTCAACTTCTAAAATACTTAAATATTCGACCCAAATAACTTACGATAAATTTAAAAATATATACACGTAAGAAAATAAATCATTTATGCAGGTAAGTGGGTCAAGTTTATTACTTCAACTTTTGAACTTTGGTGTGACAACAAGACTAGACATGTACTATTTCATTTGCTAAATGACCAACATTAAATTTAAGCCCTTATGTAAATAGTAAGAAAATTCGGGATGTTACACTATAGACACGTCAATCCATGGCTCATTAAAAATGGGTAATAGTAAATACAACCTTTGTAACAAAACCCTAGATTTAGCCTTCTTATAAGTAATGTATCTACTACAAATGCGATTAGCATCCTTTTTCATTCTAAGCCAATAAAAGTGCTCATGCAACATTTCTATGGTTTTCCTGACACTAAAATGCCCCATCAATCCCCCCACCATGTGCTTCACACACTAACAATTCACGCATAAAACAATTATGCGCACATCAAACTACTTATACATCATGCTTTATACATTGCTTTACACCCTAAATAGGTGGCGGTTTTTTAATGATTGGATTAAAAAATTTTATGTCAAATATGATTTGAGATCTTGCCAAGTGTAAAAGATATAAACTAAGTGGTAGAGTAGGATGTACATATAGCGTCACCCTAATTTATTTTCCCTAAACAAATAATCATCATGCCTATAAAACTTATCTATCCCACATTCATTACATGACATATATATTTTAGAAAAAATATCTATCATTGGCATATATATCCTTAACATATTTGGCACTTAAGGAAGTAAGAGGTACATACTTACGTGATAGTGCATTAGCAACTATGTTCTCCTTATCTTGTTTATATCGAATAACATAGGAAAGAGTCTCTATATACTCAATCCATCTAGCATGTTTCCTTAGCCATTGAGATGTTTCAATGATCCATGGCCACTGTGGATTACGAACTCCTTTAACCATAGATAGTATTGCTATGTCTCCAAAGCTTGAAAAAGAGCATAAAGCACGTTGTTATATGTAGAATAAACCAAAAGCTGCTCCACTTAACTTCTCAATAAAAAATGCTATTGGCCACCTATCTTGTATCAAAACGGCTCCAATCCTTATTCCTGAGGTATATCATTCAATCTCAAAAGTTTTGTTAAAGTTAAATAGTACTAAAAAAGGTGCATGACGCAATTTATCTTTAATAATATTAAGCCCATGTTTGCCTCCACTTTTGTGAGATTAAAATCCCCTTTTTTTTACTGTTGCAAAGTGGGTGAGCCCTAATGTAAGAATTGTGTGAGAAGCAAGTCAACAAAAGAGCAACCGTAAAACCATTTGAGAGTGGCAACGATCAATAAATTGATATAAATCTTGTTGAAAAGCAAGAACGGATGGGAGCTAAATGTGTTTTCTTGTTCAATACCCCAATAAAAACCAACACTTTTTTTCACAATTCTGGTGAATGGTGTGACAAGTGTGCTAAGATCTCTAACAAAATGCCCATAAAAGTTCTAAACCATGAAAGTTTCTTAAGTTTTTAGCGTTAGTCACTCCTTGATGACTTTTACATTCTCTTCATCCACATCAATACCTTTTGTATTAACAACATAACCAAGAAAATTTATTTTTCATACAAAATGTACACTTTTTAAAATTAGCATAGAGTTTTCTTATCTCAAAACAATAAGCACATATCTCAAATGTTCAACATGCTCATCTAAACTCTTGATATATACTAAAATATCATCAAAGTAAACTACTAAAAATTTTCCTATTAATGCATGCAAAATATAGTTCATTGATCCCATCAAAGTGCTAGGTGTATTAGTAAGATCAAATGACATAACTAACCACTCATATATATATAATCCATATTTAGTTTTAAAAGCAGTTATCCATTCATCTTCGTTCATCATAATTTGGTGACAGCAAATTTAAGATCTATTTTACTAAAAATACATGATCCGTGTAATTCATCAAGCATATTATCTAATATAATATGGAACGATTTTTGAATTGTGCATATAGAATGGATCTGTAATGATTCCGCCCAATTTAATTTATATTTATTGAATTGTATTTGCTTGAAATGATTGTTAGTAATGAATATTGGTTGTATGTTTTTCCTTACGATTACTTGAATTGATTATTTGTATCAATTACAAACAAGTTCTTTAAACGTAAATTTATGTTTCCTCGTGATGAGTAAAATATCAATTGATTCGACTATATAAGTATTGTCTAGTAGATTTTGACGCAGCAAATATCTTGACATGTCAATGGCGATGGTTTTCAAGGATTACAAGGTCTTAGTGATCTTGAATAGAAATTGGTTAAGAAAAATAAACTTGGAAGTGTATCATTAGTACAAACTTGTGACATTGACATTAATTCTTTCCATGGCTATTGCTACTATCGAGAGAGAATTTTCTGCAATAATTTATGTCAAAAATCGTTCGTTCAATCGAATTAGAGATAAGTGGTTGAATAATAGTTTGATTGCATATATTGAGATGATGTATTTGACAATAGTAAATATGATGTAATTATGGAACGTTGTTAAAATATGAAAACACAGAGAACAATTGTAATAAGATACCGAATACTTTTATGTATTTTACAATTTCCTTTTCAAGTTTCATTGTTCCCCCAAACTCAAAATGTCTAAAAACGTCCTTCACTGGTGATCGATGTAGTATATTCCATGTTGAACTAAATTTTTTTGGACTTAACGGTATCTTTTATGCTCGGTCAAATTCTCAACAACTCAACAAATCCATTAATTGAGACGGGTAAAGATTGAGTTAATAAAGAAAAATACAATATAATGTTGAGTTAATAAAGAAAAGTACGAATGATCGATGTATAACTAACTAATAATTCGGTAACTAACAGTATGTTTAACCGGTGGCGGAGCCAGCACTCGGTGAGGGGGCATGGCCGCACATGTTGGCTTTGCCAGGGTCGAAGTGGCCGATCAGGAGTTACTGCAGAAAACTTGAAACAGAAAACGCGCGCTAAGGATGAGGACTTGAGGTTGAAGAAAAGAAATTGAATTGGCCTTTTTTGTTTTTAATTGTGGGCCTTTTTTGGAATTTGGCCTCTTGCTTCTTCTTCTTCTTCTTCTTCTTTTTTTAAATAAAAAGATAGGCACACTCTAATATGAGATGACTTGGTTTGTATTGAATCAAAAAGAGGAAAAATCACACCACAAATTTCATTTGCAATTTCAAACGAAACTGGCAATGCAATTGTGCAAATCCTATCTCTATTCTCAATCCCTCCCTCGCACCCAACCCTGCACTATGATGGTGTGATTGTTGCCGGCCGTTGACAAGTCACTGTCCCGACACTAGCCTCTTCAATCTCTGCCATTGGTTTGCGTGATTGCATCGCTCTTGTGAGTCAGTATGTGTGTCGCCTCTCTTTTATTTTATTTTGTTTTGTTTTGTTTTATTTGGTTTTTGTTCTTTTAGAGTTTAGTTCCTTTTTTTAATTTATCATATATAAGTTATAATTTATGTTTTATGAGTTATGTTTGAGTTATGACTGTGTTTGTAGTCATTGATTGTGGTGAATTTGAGAATTGGGGAATTCGAGAATTTGAGAATATTGGGGATTTTACTGCTAATTAGTGAGGTTTATGATATTTGGGAATTTGTGATGTGGACAGTGAATCTGATTTATGATAAATGAAAATAATAAATTGGTGAATTTGTATGATAAATAATAAATTGTTGTTGGAAATCAGGAATTGAAACTTGATGATAATTTAATCCGTGATTTTTATGTATTAGTGCATTTACACATGGATTGAAGAATTTTTTTATATTATTTAATTGAATATTAATAAATGACTTCGATATTACGATCATTGACTGTCAATGGTGAACGGTCAACAACTGCCCTAGCTGACCTACCATCTTGGATATGCTACTGTGTTTAACCCTTGTATATGATATAGATGTAAAAGTAGATAGTGCTAGATTTGATTTTTCTCCCATTATTATTCATGTTATTAATTTTTTTTATTCGATAATATTTTTTTTCTTGTACATTAGTCAATTATATATACAAGTTGATCTTGTGAAACTTCACAAGTAGAAAAATCACAATGAACACTTCACTTTCAATGTTATTTTTAACAGCCATTCAAGCTTAAAAAACTTTGAAAACTCAGTAGTTATTTTCCAACCGTCACTAACATTCTTAAAAGTCAATGCACTTTTTAATATTTTCCCCATCTATCATTCCAGGTAGTTTAAAAAACTAATGATTTGATTTTCACGTCATCAAATCGTTAATTTTCATACGACACGAAGTGACGAATCAGAAACAATGTTGAAAAGTGTAAAATACATTAAAAATAAAATTGTAGTCCATTGAAATTTTATCTCATGAAACTGCAATTTGGAGTACGCGAGTTGGTTTGTTTTCGGCCATTGTGGGTGGGGATAGGGTTGTATTGTATCACAAAAAGTATTGAAAATTACTTCTAACCATGAGAATTTAACCAAAATAATTTGGATCATAAAGGATGAAAGAAAAAAAGTATATACAGTTGCAACAATAAATCCAGCAGAATATGCAATTATTGCTTCATTAATAGATTACATTAGTAATCATAAGTTGGTGACAGTGCACGCCTCACTACAGGACGTCTATACATGTATATACAGCAATTACTGGCTCTGGGCCAAAAGAAGGCCCCCTCCTAACGCTACATTCGAGATAATAACAATCAGCCAGCGACAACAGCGAAGACCACTTGAAAAAAGGTACAGAAACGAATAACTTCCAAGGAATTAATCGTCTTGTGCGAAAGGAATACAGTACGAGGCACAATTTTGCAATATGGAAAGATGCTAAGAAAGCAAGGGCAACCACAGCATTAAAACTCGAGCACCGGGCTCTTTCCAGGTCACCAGTGTAGCTCAGAAAAGCTTTGAGATAGCACAACGTGATGTCCAGAATGCTGCACCAGCAGCCCTTAAAAGGACTGGGTTTTGGTAAATCCTGGACCACGCACAGCACAAACGGACAGTAAAAAACAGTAAGAATCCAACATTGTTCACAAGATGGTAGAATAATCCAACATTTAAAGAAGGAATGGTAGCAAAGTTAACGAGATGGTAGAATAATCCGACGTTGAAAGAAGCAATGGTAGCAAGTATCTAGAAGATTGAGAAGGAATGTTGTATATTTTAGATTATAGAGTAAACACCAAAAGAATGCATAACCTGTAAGAACTATAAATCACCAATCCTGTAAAATGAATAAAAAGGTTATCCACATTCAATTTGAGCATTCCTTACACGTTCTCATTCTTTTTATCCTTTACAAAAGCAGTCATGTCAATTCATTTTCCCTTATGATTCCGGCACAAAACATGAGCTCACCACTTCCCATGTGACTTTCATGTTTGACCTCCAGAATGAGAAACTAGGAATCATGCTCTTACCAAGTATAATGAAAATAAAGTACCATATGAAGTTGAAAGCATAGCCAAGGTAAACAGAACATACAAGCTCTAATAATTGCCCAAGGGCTTGCTGAAACATCGTCCAAGCATCAAAAATTAATATCTCAACATCAGAGTCGAAAGTAAAAAAACTAGAGGCTTACAACTATTTGGTTCAAGTAGAATGCCAAGTGATTAGGTGCCTCATAAACAATGCTCGTTTTATCCTTCTTATCTCTTCATTTTTATATTCTTTCTTTTGTACTTTTTTCATATGATTGTGAAATACAGAACCAATGCATTTCAGGAGATGCAACAATTATAATACTGACTGAACAAACTTTCGACTGGTAGCGTACATTATGTGATCACCCTAATAAGTGATAATAGGATAATCATTAGTTTCCTAAACCTTAGCACAAACATCAAACTTATAATATACAATCAACAAGAAATCTGAACAACCTGAACTCATAATATGATAGTTATTTTGAGAAAACTCACCCGATGGCAGTAGCTCCCCAGGAAGCTACATTGTAAATGACTCTGCTTCCATCCAGTGCCTTCTGCAGCTTACCCTTATTCTTTTTTAAAGAGAATGTCTTACGCAAAGCTGAAACAAAGTTCAGAAAATTTGAGACACTTCCATCTGTCCCTGATTTCAAAGCTTCTTGAAGTACATAAAAAGTTGGAAAAGATTCACACATTTCGTATGAACCACAACTACTACCCAATTAGAAAATCTCCAAGAAACTCTATTTTTAAAGAGCATATTTTGCAATTTAGAGAGCAACTATAAATTTTGAGAGTAAAAAATATTAAATACTCCAATAGCCTCTTTATCTTTAAAACTTAATTTTATTTCTCCCAATATGTAATTATTTTTCCCCATCTTTTTTTTTCACCAACTTCCCTCCAAATTATTATATTATTTCCATCCATTTTCTTTGTATATACCATTTAGTTGGGACAATATATGGAGCTTTGAAAATTTGAATATTTTGAATATATTTAATTGTAGAATGGGTTTGACTCTAACTCACTCTTTATTTTAAAATGTTAATTTGAAGAGTCTCTTAGAGCATAATTTTAGGGGTTGATTATTTAAAATAGAAAGCATTTTACTTTTAAAGAGTCTCTTGGAGATACTCTTACTAATTCCGTAGGACCTAGAGCTTCTAACCCTTGAATTTTTTTAATAGGTACTAACCCTTGAATTTTAATACAGACTACAGTTTATAAATTTAGTTGGTACATAAATCCTTTTCCGTCATTCGCTCCACCATTACGTTTACCAAAACACAATCATGGAGAAGAAGATAAAAATTTGACCCACCTTCCTGAAGCTGGTTTGGTGACACATCCTGCAAAACAAAGAAAGAAATCTTAAGATAGGTGGAGAGTGCTAAGAAAGGTAAATATGAAGTTCTGCAGCTAGTCGGTCTTGAAGCAAGTTCTAACTTTTTACAATATAACATGTGACCTAGTGTATTGTATTACAAAGCTGTTTAAATTATTTTGCTTCAGATTTCTTATGTTCTTGGCCAAGTGTCATTAAGTCTATATATAACTGCCCAAAATTAATCTAGGATTAGCCTCACAATTAATTAATCAAAAAGTTTCCCAAGTCAATTTTCTTATACTACAGGTGGGGAAGCCTAGCAGCCTGTAAATAGTAATTTGATCTCTTTATTTTAATGGAGTGAATCATGATAAGAATTTTACATTGCTACAGGAAATTGCTCCAACTGCAAGAACAAAGCTCTGTTCTTTCTTCTGGAACTTACAATTCTCAGGTACATTGCCCAGCAGCCAGGATAAAGTTGAACCTCTTACTTTATTTAGTCCCTACTTGGTGCCCATTGTTTTAAAATTCTTTTTACTACATGATGATTTCTAACCACACATTCACATAATAAAATATTCTGCACATAAATCCAAAACTAATCCCTACTTTGTAACCACAAATTCCCCAAAAAATACTGTTCAAAACTCTTTTTTTTTTCTTTTTCTTTTTTTTTTTTTCCTTCTTTTCCTTCTTTTTCTTTTTTGAAATAACGGGGCACCAAACAAGGGCTTATAAAAAAAATAAAAAAATAAAAAATCATCCCCAACCAATCACCCAACTCAGAGGGTACACAACTCCACATCGGACTCAAACCATGAAATCCATCATAAGGGGCTTTATGAGAGTTTTCCTGAAGCATCCTTCCTTCAGTAATATATACATCATTTTGAATAAAATNTTTTTTTTTTTTCCTTCTTTTCCTTCTTTTTCTTTTTTGAAATAACGGGGCACCAAACAAGGGCTTATAAAAAAAATAAAAAAATAAAAAATCATCCCCAACCAATCACCCAACTCAGAGGGTACACAACTCCACATCGGACTCAAACCATGAAATCCATCATAAGGGGCTTTATGAGAGTTTTCCTGAAGCATCCTTCCTTCAGTAATATATACATCATTTTGAATAAAATGCAACAAAAACTAATTAAAAGAAAGATAATGGAGTCTCATCTCATTTTAACCATTTTACCAACACTATGCTCCCATAGCCACATATCATGTCTCAATAGACCACACTGCACATCAAAGCAGGGAGTTTCAGATCTCTAGGAAGGCTGCATGCAAGTCTGACACTGGTTAAGTGAATTGATTCAGGAAACCAAAGTATTTGATTCTTTGGCAAAACCAATATCTTTGTTTCATGGTTTATTAGTCAAAACGAAAGTTAACGTAATTAACTTTTCAAGTTTCCAAACAACATCGTGGACCAAGAATATCTTGTAATCCTGCCATAGTTGACATACCATATCAATGTTTTGACCCAAACACCAGTGACACCGTTTCACTAATGCAACCAGTTGGACCATAAATCTAAAATAAAAAATATTATTTGAACAGAGAGACCTCGTGTGTGTTCGTATGTTAAAAAGTTAATGTGCACACAAATATAAATAACCAGGTAAAAGAAAGCTCAAACAAATATTTCGTTATTTTTATTTTTGCAAATCATACATTACGAATCTTCTTATATATGCTTCCTTACTAATAACTATGCAAGTAGGTCAATCTTAGTCAACTGCAAAGTTGATACTGCAATAACTATATTTGGACTTTAGATATCATACTTTATTTCATTTTTATTGACCTATATCTCGGTCATTAGTAATTTCAACAAACTCATCAGTCCAAAATACACCTTTATTATATGCATTTAACGAATTTAGTAGCCAATCACTTTCTCTGATATTACTATTCTCTTTTACACTCTCGGACCTAGTTTCCATATATTCTTAAATGCAAAACTAATGTTTTCCTAGAGATGTTAGTAATCTATCTAACTAGTCGCTCACTTGGTCATATATTTGTATGCAACATGAACTCCAAAGTTCTAAATACCTCCATTACACCAAATTTGAACTTTCAAAGTTAATGCTCAGCACCGTTGTGATCATGCCTAGTCATGCATTGAACTCCATACTTGTAATTAATATACCCCCGCTTCATACAGGATAATAACAAGAAGCACAAATTATAATGCGACCGTTAATTTGGAATTGGTAAGTGAACATGTTATCACATGGTGCTTACAGCCAAGGTGGAGTGTATCTAATAGTTCGATTTACTAGTTGGGTTATCTTATCCATCGTTGCAGGACGGGTAAAGTAAGAGACAGCTGCACTTTTTAACTGGAAAACCAAATTCACTAGAGCATGAAATGCTCCTAGTCTTTACCCAAGAGCTTTACCTTCAAGGTAAGAACATGATTGTAAGGCTATTGGACACCATGCAAGGTAGCTTCAAAAATGGAGATCGTCTACTCATGCACTGCATGCAGAAAGAACTTAATGCACTTTTTTTTAATCTATGTATATTTCTTGTACACTTTGCATGTCAAAATGAAAAAACTAGCTTCAAAAATGGGTAGATTGTGGGAACCATAACCTCTTACATAGCGAGTACGGAAAAATCATACAATTTCTTGCTAAAGAATGATATGTAGGAATATTCTGGCAGAGGAGGATGATGTCTCTAATTACGAAATGCCTTAGGAGCCTAGTTATTTACTGGATATATCTTTTTCTTTTGACTTTCGTTTCACCCTTTATTAAAATGCCAGAAAATAGTGTTGGAATTATAACTATGCAAGTGGCGTTTGTGAGATCCCAAATTAATCAGATAAAGGATACTGGTTCAGCATATAGGAGTTTTAGGGCTCATGCCTAAGTTGCACGGACACAACACGACACGGACACACCAATACGCAATTTTTGAAAAAAGTTACTACATGAACATGTCGGAACACATCCATTTAAATTTTTTGAAATTTTAAATTCATGTAATATCTTTATTTTCTATAATATTTAATAGAGGACATTTGCGCACTTGCTCGAAGGGTGTCTGTAGCTCATGCACAACAAAGAGAGATTCTTCGGGGCAGAGGATTAGCCGGCTATGTGGTGCACCTCCGGGGTTGATGACCTTAGAATTTAGGCCTCTCCTGATGTAGATTTATGGTGGTCGAAGAGAATTTTAAGGTTCCAATGGAAAGGAATATCGGTGCACTGTAACACAAGGCAACCACCTCTGAAGAAGCTATTTACACTTCATTAAAAGGATTTTAGGGGCCATAACCCCCCATTGTCCACTTGTCTTAATGCAACAACTTACAATATAATCTCGTTACATGTATAAAAATATGAGGTGTCATATAAGAGTATTAAAATAATAGAAAACATCCAGTTGCATGGAAGATCATGACCATGGATCAACTTAAGCTGGAGAGACTAAAGATTTGAAAGCAAGTAAAGGCAAGTCACCAGTAAAGTCAGAACTATCTAACAATTATCTATTCAAGGATTTTCCAATCAAATTACCAGATACAAAAAGATTTCAAGTAAAATCTTAGCCAAAATGATGAGAAAATAAGCTTTGGGTTAAGGAAAAGGAAACCAACAAAAGTAAAATGCACGTTACAAAGACTTCATCTACATGCATCTACCCCTTATCAAGACCCAAAAGAGCACAAGCATTGTGCATAGAGGGCCCTTTTCTCCATCAGTCCAGTAACCAAAATCAAATATATACAAATATATATACATGTTCCAAGATGCAAGTCACAAATTTAGTGATTAGTAAATTTAGCAGACCAATGTACGTCTGCCTCCATAATCATCTTTTTCATTCATGAGATATGAAGATTACAATAGTCTCAAATTGTCATAGATTTATCCGACTAACAAATATCAACCAATATGGAGAAGAAAACATACATCATTAATGACATTAGAGCAATATAAGCGAAACTCTATAATCACCACATTGAATTACTTTTTAAGTATTTAATATACTTGTATAAATATTGTGTGAAGATTTGATTCAAAAGCGGCAACAAGAGAAATATCCTTACCTTTGTTTGTTTGAGAGAGAACAGATATGCAGCCATGAAGCAAGCTATACCCTCCACTATATCTTCTTGCCTAACAAAAACAAAATCTTCTCCATCTGAATCCAGATTTTCATCTTCCCAAACATCATTTTCACAGACCATGTCCCAAGAACTGCCTTCCTCTACATCATGGGGCATGATAAAAACAGTTACAAGGACACCATTGCATTTGTTCTAGAGGAGTTATTTTCAACTATCAATTCTCCTTACCGTAACGAAATAATAAACGTTTTCATAAAAAGAAATCCAATCTAAACCTAGCGAGGAAATAGGAAAATCCTAATTGAAAAAAAGTCACAGCATACATTTTCATATTATATATTTGAGAAAGATGGAAAATATGCCCATTGATAAATAATCACATTTTAGTAAATTTTTATGCTAGCTGTCATTGTAAACATACCAGACATGTTCTGCGGAAGTGATGCATGGGCGCTCTCTAGTTTCTCAAGAAAATCAATGCCTTCAACCACAGATTGCAATAGATCACAACTCTGCAATATACAGAGCAAATGTGATATTAGCATGTGTGGTTGGGGATGTTCTCTTCTTAGCGTTTCTTTCTTATCCATGCTCCCTTGCCGAAAAAGAATTACAAAATCATGTTTAAAAGTGATCTGTACTCAGAGATCACATTCCTATAAAATCCTTGAATAGCTTAGGTGGTCCACGTACTTTGCATGTGATAGCTGAAACGGTTATAATTTTCCAGATTCACATGCCGGAAACCAAAAAATATGTTTCTGTACCTCATTTCTGGAAACATTGTTCAAAACCAACACACAACGTAATGCTAATAACAGAAAACTTATATTCGGTGTTTCGATGATTGCAATTGTTAAATGTCAAAACTCTTTCAGGCCAATTTATATTCTGTTCTCCAGCTCATAAAATTACCCTGTTATTTCAGTTCAAAACTGATAAAAAGGAAGATAAATAACTCATACCCAAATCCGAATATATGTTTACTGTATATGCAACTACAATAAAAGAACCAAAACTCACAATCATCTTAAAAAGGGAAGGGGGCGAAAAGATATATAACAATAATAAACCCTTTACCTCAGCTGTGTCGGCATCGCAACAGGTGGAAGATGAGATATCAACAAAGCCCGGCAGAGCATCCAGGCCACCATCGGCATCATCATCATCATCTAGGTCATCGGTGAGCTCTTGGATGGCCATCTGGCATTGCTGGAGCACTTCCTCCAAGGTTTTCCTCTTGACCCGGACCCGATCCCTCTCGGAATCCTTTTGTCCAGTCCGCTCCATCGCATTCTTAGCCATAACAAATTTATGTTTATGGGATCCTATACTCTAGAATTCAACAACTTTTGGGAGGTTATTAAAAGGGAAAAATACTTAGAGCCTGTTTGATACGGTTTAAAATCCAATTAAAATTGAAAATATGGTCGTTATTGGGTCCCACCCTT
>CAIGRH010169730.1:0-21438 GCA_903798295.1 Fraxinus nigra | reverse complement strand
AAAGTTCGCGGTCGCTACAAAAGCTATGCATTTTACCATAGGGGTGGCGCCTCTCAGGCTCATGTGTGTTTTATATCTATTCAAATGTTTAGCCGGGTCGCCCATCCCATCATACTTTGGTATTTTGGGAATCACATAGTGTTTAGGTACCCGGGCATTCTTAATTCTTACAAAAAAGGGCTGGTTCTTGTCATCGTCGTCCAAATCACAAGATCGTTGGGGTCCATCTGAATCATAATTTTCATATGCCTCATATCTAGGTGGTTGAGCAGAGGGGCCTGCTTGATTCCTCGCCTCCTCTTCCCTCCTTTGATGCCTATTTCTTAGCGGGGCAACACATGGCATATTTTTACCTTTCTTCCGGTAGCCAAGTCTCAGAAGGTGGGGGCTCTGGCTTATTCCTAAGCTCTGGGGGTTGCTGAGGTCGTTTGGGCCTCGGTTCCGCGGGACTGATTCGGTTGAATACACTGTTGGACCTTTGAGGCCTAGCTTCGGGTTCATATTTTGGAGAAGTTATCTTCAATGTTGAACGAGGCCTCGGTGGGTTGGCCAGATGCATAATTGGAAGAAATGTCAACCTCTACTTCTCTTTCGTGGGGGCTGACTCTCCTGGCATGCCTAAAGAATGGGCTCTCTGGCTTTGCACCTCATCTTCTTGGGGTGCATAGGGAGGGATTATATAACCTCCTTGGCCTTGTATTTGTCTCAACAGCTCTTGCATTGCCAAATTTTGGTTGGTGATTCTTTTCATGTTGGCTATTTCCCTGGTGAGTTGGGCCGTCATCCTCATTCCACCTCGTCTGTGATGGTGCTGAGGTCGGCACCGACTCGTTGGGGTGGCTGCTGAGGGGGCTTCGTCGTTGCCCTCCCTCATCCTCCTGAGGGGAACATCACCATTTGAACCCATCTCTTTCCAAATCAAAATCTCAAATCGAACTTTTGGGGCTTCCTTGTTCTTTTTTTCCAAGAACAAATCATTTTTCAATGGGGATGCCTAAACTATTTTCCCATAAAGCTTTTTCCATGGGGTTGTTTGCGGTTATATTGTGGTTACCTACAGACGGCGTCAATTTGTTGACCTTAAAATATGTTGCCAACAAATGCCGGACCCACTCGTGTATGTGCAAGCTAATTCCAACACGTAACGACAGATCAACGGTCAAGATTGCTCCAAAGTTGGACGTGGGAGAAACTTAACGACACGAGACGTCTTCGTTCGGATTCCGGTGAATGAACAGAATACGATTGTGCGATAATAACCAATCGCTATGAAATCACAGTAAAGACTTTAAAAAAACTTGCTTAAGAAAATAAATTACCTTTTTGTATTTGGAGTTGCATCATCCTTCAATGGTTACATTTAGGGGTATTTATAGTGTTACAAATGTGATGGTGGCCTTTGGATGAAATTATACCTGATCTCATCTTTTCGGCCGAAACGTCCAATCCTAGCCATCCTTTTGACATTCTTAGCTTATAGCACATTTAATGCTCTTACATCCTATTGATAAAACAAGACACAAATGTGCTTTTTACAGAGGTCACATCAATAAGTCCATAATAATTTCAAAATCTTGGCATGTGGGCCATCAATACTCGGGGTAGAGCCTCAGACTTGATCCGCTTCGGCATGCCAACCTCGGAATGAGTGGCGGGCCTCGAAATTTGCCTAGGGCCTCATCTTCCATGGCTAATGCTTCGATCGAGGTGGGGCCATAGCTACGGTGGGTCGGCCACATGGTAGTACCAATGTCGAGTTGCAACAAAATGTCCATTCCTAACATCGTGTGCCAAGAAAATAAGGTTGTGATACATGTGCAAAAAGTGACAAAGGTTTGGGATGACATAAGTAATTTACTAAGAGCGTGTTCGGTAGAGATTAAAATCGGATTAAAATTGAAAAATTAATCGTTATTGTTGACTTTTATTAGACGAGTGAGATCCAATAACGATTACATTTTCAATTTTAATTGAATTTTGAGTTGTAGCAAACAAGCTCTAAGAGCAATGCTATGTGTACAAAATTGGATTACAAAATGGTTAACAAAATATGTGTTGGCAGGATATGGACCAATGATTTAAAAAATGGTTTGGCCCAAATTTTGCCAACACATATTTTGTTAAAACCATTTTTACAACCCAATTTTGTACAAGTAGATTAAGGGTGTGTTTGTCTCCCATTATAGGGGAATAATGATATACTGAATAGTATTTTTTGGAGAATATGTGATTGAAATTTAAAGTAATTTTATTGATTTACGTGTAGAATATTTTATTGAGTGAATGTGTGATAAAGATTGTTTAATGTAAAAAAATAATGTTTGAAAAAATGATAGACAAATATAGGTACTCTTTTACTAAACATTCAAAAGTTGTGTGTGAAAATGATGGTCCATCACATGACAGTCGTCAGTGAGTCTTTTCAGTTTTCATCGAACGCACATACATCGGCTAATACAGTCTGCTGCACCAAAAAATTGCCCAAATCACATTAAACTATTCATTTTCCCGCCTAGCAGAACAGGTTCGCGTGAGAGAAATATCACAAGAGCGAATGCGCGGACGATTTCATTCCGATTCATCACGAGGTGACAATTTCTCTCCATTTTCATCTTCTCCGTTATGCTATATTTTCTGACTCTGAAGTAAAACTCAATTTTAGTGGCATTTTAACTTGGATCCTTCTATTTCTTACTATTTTCCTCTTTTCCCCTATTTTGGCGAGTCTGTGTTGCTACATTGTTCTCTCGTGTTTGTTGACAAAGGGCTAATTTTTGTTGTTTTCCCAGCTATTAATTTGTTAAATTGGGTTATTTTCTGTCCATACAATTTCCGTTGTTGGTGCCCTGCAGATTTTGAATTTTGGTTTATTTTTCTTATTGGAACTTTTCAGTTTGTATTTTGTATATAATGTGTTATTGGTGAGTCTGTGTTGTACATTGTTCTCTTGCGTTCGTGGACAATGGGCTCATTTTTATTGTTTTGCCCAGTTATTAACGTTGAATTCGGTTTTTGGTTTGTTCTTCTTAATCATGTTTACTTGTTACTGTTAATGCAATTTCCGGTTGCTGGTACCCTGGCTATGTTGAATTTTGGTTCATTTTTCTTATTGGAGCTATTCAGTTTGTGTTTTGTATAAATATGTATTTTTGGCGAGTCTATTTTGCTAAATTGTTCTCTTTCACTTTGTATTTTGTATAAATATGTATTTCTGGCAAGTCTGTGTTGCTAGTCTGTTATTCCTTAATTTAATGAACTATTCCTTGTGTTTCAAGGGATTCCTTGATAATGAAGAACTGATTTTAATTTATAAATAACTTGGGTTTGATAATATGAAAAATATATATGATTGTGACAAGTACGATAAATCATAAAAAATATGTGAATTTGTCTCACTATTATAAATATTATAAATTGACTTTTGAACCGAATTTTTTCTGGTTAAAGAATCCTTTTCTAGTTGCTCATTAGATTCTACCGCTAAAGTCAGCAAGACATTAAAACCAGCAATTTCTCAGCAAGCCATTAAAACTAAAACCAGCATATTCTCAGCTAATCTATAATTTTAAATTTTTGATTTTTCCTTAATTTAGGATATACTAGCTGTAGGCCAATTATAGATATTTTTGTATGTGGTAGTTTTTTTTTTAATTTTAAAGGTTGTAAATTATGGTTTTTATGTTCTATATAAAGGGAATCTCTAACAGGAGAGAATACAATTTTCTCAAAATTGTTCTCTTGTTGTGTTGACAATGGGATCATTCTTGTTGATTTCCCGAGCAATGGGTTGTTTTCTATCTTCATCATTTCACGTTAATTTGCTGAATTGGTTTTTTATTTTGCTCTTCTTAAATCATTTTTTATTTGTTTCTGTTAATGCAATTTCCATTGCTAGTACCCAGCCGCTGTCGAATTTTCGTTTCTTCTTCTCATTGGAGCTATACTTGTGACTGTACCAATTTGTTGCACTATCTTTTACCTATTGAGTGACTAATAGACTAATTTTTTCTACATTGATTTTGATTAAATTGTTATGATTTAGAACCTAATCCCAATTATGAGAGCAATAACATGGCTAAACTCAGAATTATAGTGTTTCATACTCAATCTGAGAACTACATTTATTCTCTGGTGCAGATTTTTGTCATGATGAAGATGTATTATAATGGTGATCTCACAACTGTTGGGTCTGTATTTATCTATAAATAACCGTCCCTTAATAATTTTGGAATATTAGGATGACCCGATAATGTATGAATGCATAATATACCATTACAACAAATATCAGGTCAATTTGGGGTCAAAAGGGAGAAATGTATAGTTAGGGTCCCTAAAATCCTAAAATAAATGGACTTGTGAGTTTATGGTCTTCAGTTTTTATTTGATTTTGTTGATGGCATAGTTGTGATTATACGATTGTTTTTGTTTTTAATTTATTAGTTTCTTATATTTTTAAATTTTTTCTTTACACATATATGTTCCTTTTTTATGTTGGAGCTGTTTTCCTTATTTTTGTTTTGATAACCGTGGATGTTCGGGTCAGTTTGCTCGCACCTCGACTAATTTCACGAGGCCCTGAAATTTACGGTCGTGTACTCACCTTAGTGACCATGAGGGAATTCGAACTGGTGATCATTAGAGAGCAAACTCAAAGCTAGACCAATTGAGCAACCCCTCACGGTTGGAGCTGTTTTCCTTAACTGATCTTGTAGTTGTATTTACTAGTTACACATGATTTTTACTGTTTGACTAAAAATAGTATGTGAATACCATATTTAAAACTTGAAGCTAACTGGGTGTTCGAGGAATAATATTCACAAAAAGGGGAAGGACTTTAAATTGAATTGTTTTACTTGCAACCTAATATATCTAAACCAAGATAATCTAATCTTATTCTGCCGATTAAATATGGTCCCATTGTGCCCTTGTATTGATTGCATTTGGATTCTAATTCATAGTTGGCTGCTATTTGCTCCAATAATTTCATAATTTTCTTTTGCTGATTTGTGGCTATGTTATTTGTTAAATTCTTAAAAGTTTTTATGTTAATAAACAATTTTGTTAATATGCGTTAGCTATGCCTGTCATTGTTAGTTGTTTTGAGTAACTGAATCGTGAAGTTGTTTGTTATAGAGATGCCAAACATGTGTTTAATTCCATAGCATCCTTTGTAGAATTCTAAGTTAGAATCATTTTTCTAGACATTGACTGGAATATGATCCTATGTGCTATTGGGGATTTACTTATACATGTACAGCGGAATTTAAAAATAATTTAAATTCACTTCAAGTATCGTCTTTGTGTTTAAATAGAAATCATGATTAGAATTATACTTTTAGCTCCAGTTTGTCTACCATTCTCTAAAAAACTCTTTTTTTTTTTGTTAAAAAAAAATTCATTTTCAACCACATATTCTCACAATAAAATATTTTGCATTTAAATTCGAAACATTTCCTTACTTTTACCCACACATTCTCCAAGAAATTATTATTCTAAAACTCATTTCCCCTCCAAAAAAATTCTTTTTAACGTGAATCAAATAGGGGCTTAGTAAATTCTTCAATCTCCTTTGAGAATCTTGGATTACGAACAATCGCGATCTTTGAGCACCTTTGTGAATCATGATCTTTCCACACCACAGTTATCCAATTGTTTAACCTCAAATGGTAATCCACATAGAGGAACAAGAATGAGAAATTATGGTTTTTTTTTTATTTTTTTTTGTGCTACCAAGATTATGATATTGTGAGATGTGTTAAGTTGTAATTGCAATCTCAATTGCTATTGTGACAAATTTATGAAAAAATCAAATTCTAATTGTCTATTTATAGATGTTCAAGTGGGCTTGACCCACCGACTATCATAAGTCGGCCTAATATTTAATTAACCTAATTAATAAAACTTGGCCTTTAAGTTAATTAATCCAATGAATTAACTTAAAATCCATTAATAAAAAATCCAATTAATTAATTATATGAATGTCCAACACTTATCAATTAATTAATTCATAATATCATTTTTCTAGTTTTCCCTTTTGTGTATGATTCATTCAGTTTTTTTATCACTATGTCAAACGACGTGAATTATTATTTTGAACTAATCAAAATAAGAAATTAATCATTTTAATTAATTATTAATTTACCTAAGTGAATTAATTCACATTCATCATTCCAGATTGACATCGATTAATGTGTTTGGGAAATGTGACATGATATGACAAAATCAGACTTGTTCATTGAACGTGAAACTACGATCCCTTCATCAATATAATTTGATCAATTACGAGATATGGAATTGTGTCAGCTGCGATTGTCGATCATATTTTCCATTTCACTTTTAATTCAATAAACGTTGAAACTTTTTTGACTTATGAACTCACATTGGTCAAGAATTTGGTTATCAACTTAACCAAATGAAACGTGGATAATATCTTTTATTATCTAAGAGTGATAAATCCTTTATCGATCATTTATAACCTTCATATAATTTCTGGCATACTTGAACGATGTTGTATAAGTGACTCCTTGCAAAGTAACATCCGACATTACCAAAGTATGATTGTCCTCATATAAGCACTATGATGAATTCCAATCGAATGACCAATTTCATTATGAACGTTAGAGATTAACCACTGACACTCAAATAGTTTTCCATGTAGAATTTGGGTTGCGGGTTTCTAACATTTTGTTCTCATAACAAAATATCCATGTGTCCATTTAAATATCACTATATTTTATCTTGTGAAATCAGCTACTCACTATATTCGTATCTCGTTGTTCCTTATGACACGGATAATTTAGAATTCAGTCACAATCACAACTTGTGATTAACAAGTTATCAATACTTGAATGCACATATTCTATTAATTTAATTTTTCGGAATAATCATTCAATTAAAAAATATATCTTCCATAATAATGCATTAATCATATTAAAAGTGTTTACGTCCAAAATCGATTAGATCTAGGGTATAACACTTACAAACTTCCACATGCATTAGATCTATTCACTTATGTGTATCATATATTATAAGAGTATACACGACGATCATGTTTATGCTGTAGCTTATGATGCTCGGACTTGGCATTTTGGCCAGCTAACCACGTTGATACGAAACGACATGGATATAGGTATGAAATATGAGGCGAATCCTTCAATTTTCGAGCGGTTATGGCAATTGTAATTAATTATGTCGTTTCTAACTTTTATTTTAATTTCGCATTTTTGTTATGTAAATTTATGCCTTTTTGGTGTTATAGACTTTTGGCAAAATTTCTAGTTGGTTTTAAGTAAGATGCTCTATCTTTTAAGAATTTGTTACTTAATTATTATTTAACTTTTCATATGTGAATTTTGGAAAAATATGAAGTGTGAAAGACTTATCCATACCTGTGTCCAAAATTTGGACTATTTTTAGCCATGTCTCTGTATCTTACATTTTAAAAAATAAAATCCGACACTTAGATACGTACTCGTATTCGGTACCTGTACCCGAGTCTGAGGATCATAGGCTGCATCAACTCTTTGTCAGCGGATCTACAATATTATCACTTGGGAAAACTCGTTCTTTCTTTAAGTCATTTCTTTGTATAATCTTTTTGAAGAGATGATACTGCATTAACATATGTTAAGATCATTGATAAAGACTTTAGTTTCTTTTGCACGATGGCTCCATTGTAATGACAATACATAGGTATGTGATTAACAATATTAGGAAGAGTAATGCTATTTAGTTCCACTGGGGTTACAACCGTAGTCTCGATAGTGTTAATGTGACATTAAACGATAGGTGAAATTTTATTTCACATTTCATTTAACCTATCTAGCTCCATCTAGAATGTGGTTATAACTTTAGTGAGGCTACATAGCATTACTAACTATTCCAGGTTCATAAATGAACTTCTTGATCTTGACCTCAACTTTTTGTTACTTCAATGATGTATTAGGCTTTTACTATTGAATCAACAGTTGTTTCTTGTTTGGAACTTTCCAACTTATCGCTCCTGTTTTACAGTAAACATATATCCTTATTGAAACTTGGTTTTTATGAACTCTCAGTTCATTTTCTCCACATAAGATTTTATCTATGTAGAGGGATAGATTAAGTAATCTTCTATATTTATCTCTATAGATCAAGTTGTTTCTCCCATATCTTTCATGAAAAAATTCTTTGATAACCACAATTTCATTGATTTAAGCATAGGGATGTTGTTTCCCATTAATAATGTTATCTATATGTAAGATTAAGAGTACGACAATGCTCCCACTTGTTCTTTTGTAAACATATTGTTCGTCTTCGTTTTCGATAAAATCAAACCCTTTTGATTGTCTCATGAAAATGAAGATTTCAACTCTTAGAGGTTTGCTTTAATTCTTATATGAATCGGTCAAGCTTTCTTACCTTGTTAGCATGTTTTTTGGATGCAAAAACTTTGGGTTGTCACGTACACTTTCTCTTGCAAGTTTCCGCCAAGGAATGCAGTTTTTCTATTCATTTGCGATATCTCATTATCATGGTGTGCATTTATTGCAAACAAAATCCTAATGGACTTAAGCATGATACAAGTGAAAATGTTTCATCAAAGTCAACTCCTTGTCTATTTGTTTTATCCTATCAGGCCTCCTTTTCATTCATATCGACCCCTTTCTTGTAAGCCCATTTATAGCCTATTGGTTTTATCCTATCATGCGGGTCGATCAACGTCAAAACTTTGTTTAGATTTATCAAGTTCATCATGGAGTCTGGTTTCCTTCTATTTTTTGAGTTAATACTTGACTTTTCTTTTGCGTAATTAGTAGGTTCACCATCCTCGATTAGTAATTGTGAATTCGTACTTCTAAGAGGTGGAACAATTTTAAGCATGTTCAGCAACTCAAGAAGTGTGCACTTGAGCTCATTCATATTAAAATTCATAATAAATTGTGATTGGCTCTCTATCAATAATTGCAAAACCAAGGCAATACTTAGCCCTCGTTTGACACCTTTTTTTCTCATTCTCATTATCTTTCTTCCTTTCAACTACACATTTTTCCAAATAAAACAATATTGCACACAAATTTAAAATTTTTCATCACTTTTTCAACACATATTCTCCTATCAATCACTATTTAAAAAATTCTAATTTCATTAAAATGAGATTCAAACACTTCCTTAGTTCATACTCTATGAATGAACCCAATTCAGACAACTTATAAATTCAACCAGTCATCTTTAGTATGAGCACTGAATGAAGATCTTTCTGCCTCTTGTACCATTATAGTTGCTTGGAAGTATTATATCTTTCTACACGTGATTATTCATTATACAATTCTTTGATATGAAAAATCATAGTGTTAACATCTATACCATCACGTTGATTTTGTAATTTAGGTGATATAGCTACAAGCATCACACATGTTACAGTATTATTGTCATCACTTGTGTTGCTTAGACTCGGGTGTGGGTGTTGGATATTGGTACATATTTAGGAGTCGGATCCTTCTCTTTTTAAAAATTAAGATATGGGAATATTGTTAAAAGGGTTTCAAATTTTAGATACGGGTATAGGGAGACACGTCTTACAAAAAATATATATTTTTTTAAAATTGTGATATTTTAATTACTATATAAAAAGTTGATATGAATACAAGTAAGAAATAAAAAAACTTAGTACACCAAGGAACTCAACCCAATTGTCTTCCCAAACTCCTCTCGATTTTCTGCAACTCCTCTCGTCTTTTTTTCTTTCTGTAGCTTCTCGTCTTTCGTCGTCTTCTCTCTTTTGTTGCTATGTTCGAGCGCAAAACTAAGGATCCAAACCATATCACGTGTTAGTATCTGTGTTATGTCGTGTTGACAAGGATAGTTCTCCATTTTTGGAGAGTTCGAGCATCATAGTTCGTCACTATGTTTATTATAAGTAGCACTTCTTCCTGAGTCGAGTCCTAAGTAGGCATCTCTAGAAAAAGATGCTGAAGAACATGACCAATTTTCTCATACTTGAGAATAGTTTTCAGATTGTGGTGTTAGTCAAGAAAATTTGGCTGTCAATTTGTGGCATCTAGTATCCCTCTCAAATTCATATGGTTACTCACAATCCAAAACTATAAATGACGAAAAATAAAGAATTAATCTACGTGAAAAATAAAAAAAATGTATCAATTAATTTAATATGGTCTTTTATTAAGTTAATCATTCTCCCACCGTTAAACTTAAATTTATGATCTTTCACATAACTTTATGGAATCCGTACTTGATTCCCAGTGGCTAGAATCCCATTTATAGTATTAAAACCTTGAGTGTATTCAACAAACCTTAATAAAATTTGAGTAGATTCTATTATCAATTGTATCTTCATACAACTCTTACATCACCGACAACTCTTTGTTTTCACACATCTTATGTGTTAGATTAATATGCCTTTATCTCCTTAAATATACTTAACAAAAGATAAACTTTTGTTAAGTTAACCCCATCATTCAGAAATATCTAATATTTCTTGGTATCAGAGATATCCCTAATGGGTTGCCTTGAGTGTACTCAATAAGTTGAGATCGATAAAGGATTCTTGTTTTTCACTATAATGATAGAAAACAAATTATAAACCTTACTTAATATTTTAACTAGGGTTTTAACATGCACGTGTATATATAGTAGTATAGACGATTATGGACTTTTACTATCTAGCCTACTTGAGCCAAAAGGAAGATTAGTTGTTCAGTTTGTGGGGGACATGGCATTGAATCATACAATGCTCCACCTTTATGGGGTCTGTATTTGTTCTTGCAACTCGCAGGTAATAATAATGGACTTGCAGGTCCAAAATTAATAAAGAGCTCAAAAGCCTAAAATTAATAACGGGCTCGTAGGTCTAAAACAACAAGAAATAAAACTAACCATTCAACACATTCATATGGTCAAGTCTATAATTAGCCAATAAGTATACACTCATCACATGAATGCATTCTTATATAGTAACGAACAATATACATAAACATATTTCAATTTTTTAACAATTAAGGTCTCCAAAACTAATTTAGACAAATGGATTGGAACAATTAAATAATCAATTAATTTTATTAACGGGTTTTATTTAATTAAATATCAAATTAGAGTACAACTCTATTCTAAAAAGAAAATTTAGAACATATTTATTTATTTAAAATCAACTTTTAATTAAATATCAAATTAGAGTCCAACTTTAATTTCAAAATTACAGGGTGAATTTTATATTTGAAAATCAAATTTTAATTAAATATCAAATTAGAGTCCAAGTCTAATTCCAAAATTTTATAGCAAATTGAATTAACGTTTTAATTTAGGATGAAACTCCTTAACAAAATAAAATCCAATTTGGGCTTAAAGTTCTAAATTTTAGTTAAAATCCAATTTTAACGATAATTTATTGTCTTTTAGATAAATTTTAGTTGGGTTAATAAATTTCTGGTCAAAATTAAATTTAAGGTCAAACTTTTTTGAAATTTAAATTTAAATCCTTGTTAAAATTTATATTCAAAAACCTTTTTGAAATTGCATTCTAACCCAATTTTAAAATTAAAACAGACCTTCCCAATTTCTCAAATTGCAAATATGCCATTTTAAATTTGTAACATAACCTATGAGTCAAAGTTGCAAGAGAAGCCTGTAATTGACAAATTGCACAACAAGCCCCCATCCCCCTAAATCACTTAAAACCCTAAAATTCTTTGGTGGCACCGACAATAGCTCGATGACCCCATTGACAACATCACTGGGTACGTTGTCACAATTTGGCAAAGTGCGCTATACACTGCTACGTAGCAGTCAGCGCTGCAAAAAGGCTCACAACAACAATTGACGCCAGTGTCGACAATGATTGCTACCGCTAGCAGTTTCGTCGACCACCCATTTTCGGCCTAAATATTTTATTTCAAAATCAGATTTGGAACATTAAAATCAATTTTCGTAAAAGCTAGAAAATGAAATCATCAACTATTGATTGTTCCCAAGATTAAAAAATTGTAATTATACCTTTAGTAAAAATTTCAAATTCCTTTGAAAATCTTGGATCACAAACAATCACGATCTTTGCACGCCCTTGTGAATCGCGACCTTTTCGCACCATATTTGTTCAATTATCCAGCCCCCAATGATAATCCACACATGAGAACAAGAATCAGAGATTAAGGTTTATCTTCTTTGTGCTAGCAGGATTATGATATTCTGAAATGTGTTAGTTGTAATTGCAATCTTAATTACTATTGTGACTACTTATGAAAAATTTAAACTCTAATTGTTTATTTACATATGTTTAAGTGGGCTTGACCTAGTAAAGAAATATAAGCCGGTTCAATATTTAATTAATATAATTAATTAAACTTGGCCTATAAGTTAATGAATACAATCAATTAACTTATGCCCATTGATAAACAATCCAATTCATTCATTCATAATATCATTTTTCTAGTTCTCCATTTTGTGTGTGATCCATTATGTTCCTTATCACGATGTTGAATAATGTGAATTACCATTTTGATCTAATCGAAATAAAATAAATTAAAACTCTCTTTTTGATTAATTTACTTAGATTAATTAATTTATGTTCGTCATTTCAAATTGAGATCTAGCAATGTGTTGGGCAATACACATGATCAAAAATGTCACGTGGAATGACAAAACCAAATTTGTTCGTTTAACGTGAAACTATACTCCCTTCATAAATATGATTCAATCAGTTACGAGTTATGAAAGTATGTCAATCTTGACCATCGATAATAACCTTCATCCCACTCTTAAGTCAATAAACTTCGAAACTCTTTTGGATATATGAATTTGCATTGGCCAATGATTTTATTATCAATTTAACTGAATGACACATAGATCATAAAGTGACGAATTCTTTATTGATCATTCGCAACTTTTATATAATTTTTGATATACTTGAACGATTTCGTATTGGCTACTCTTGTAAGCCATTGTGATGACTTTAAGTTGAAGGACTAATTTCACCATTGAACGTTAGAGATTAACTATTGACGCTCAAGTAGCTATACATGTTGATCTCTATGCAGGTCTTCAATGTTTTGTTCTCTTACCAAAATATCCATGCATCTATTTAAATATCACTACATTTTAGCTTTTGGGATCAATTACTCGCTTCATAAGTGAGAAATGTCACACATTCTGGTCTTATTCGAAATAACGATATCTGTATTAGATTATTACTTACGATCACGGCTAATTTAAGATTTAGTCATATTTAATTTGTTTCTCACAATTACAATTTTTATATCACGGATATTTTAACTAGGGTAACGTGTGGGTGTTTGACGTGTGTTGGATACCGACACTCCTCGAAGACTCTATCATGATCATTTTTTCCTTTATAAAACATATTATATATTTTTAACTGAATTTTATTATTAAATAATTATTTAGATTAATTAATTTACATTCGTCATTTCAAATTGAGATCTAGCAATGTGTTGAGCAATACATATGACGGAAAATGTCATGTGGAATGACAAAATCAAATTTGTTCGTTTAACGTGAAACTATAATCCCTTTGTAAATATGATTCAATCAATTACGAGTTATGAAAGTATGTCAATCTTGACCATCAATCATAACCTCCATCCCACTCTTAAGTCAATAAACATCGAAACCTTTTTTGATATATAAATTCACATTGGCCAAGGATTTTATTATCAATTTAACTGAATGAAATGTAGATCATTATTTCTTACTATCAAAGAGTGGCATTCTTTATTGATCATTCACAACTTTTATATAATTTTTGATATACTTGAACGATGTCGTATTAGCGACTCTTGTAAGGCACTGTGATGACTTCAAGTTGAAGGATTAATTTCATCATTGAACGTTAGAGATTAACTATTGACGCTCAAGTAGCTATACATGTTGATCTCTATGTGGGTCTTCAATGTTTTGTTCTCTTAACAAAATATCCATGCATCCATTTAAATATCACTACATTTTAGTTTGTGGGATCAATTACTCACTTCATAAGCGAGAAATGTCACGCATGCTGGTCTTATTCGAAATAACGATATCTGTATTAGATTATTACTTACGATCACGGTTAATTTAAGATTGAGTCATATGTAATTTGTTTATCACAATCACAACTTTTGTATCGGTGATATTTTAACTATGGTAGCGTGTGGGTGGCTGACGTGTGTCGAATACCGATACTTCTCGATCACTCTGTCATGATCATTTTTTCCTTTATAAATATTATATATTTTTAATTCAATTTTATTATAAGTAATAAATAGGTATTCATACTTAAAAGATTTCGACAAGAAAAAATAATAACAAATATAAAACTAAATTTATATTATATAAATGAAATTTTTTAAAGAATTTAATCAACGTGTCGTGTTAATAATTTTTTCAAAGGTCACGTGTCTATGTTGGTGCTTCATAAATTGCAACTCCTTATTATAACAATTTATCCAGATTTAAAATCTACGAACTCTATTAATTTAATTTGTCAGAATAATAATTCAATTAAATAAATGATCTGCAATAAATAATAATGCATTAGTCATATTAAAAGTGTTTACTTCCAAAACTTATGGAATCTAGGGCATAACACTTCCTTGCTTTGGTTTGGTTGTTAAAAGGATGATGCTTATGAAAATTTGTTGCTTTACTATTTTAGGTTACTTATTTAACTAGGGAAATGGAAAAGGCTGGTGAAGAGAAGGATAATTCCCTGTCTTTACCCTCATTATCACCAACTACACCACCAAGTGTGAAGGTAGAAAAAGTGGACCTGCCCAAGCGGTCTATAATTAGCCGGCCTGGATTTGGGACTTCTGGACAACACATCTCTCTGCTCACAAATCACTTTAAAGCTTCTATCAAAAATCCCGATGAAACTTTTTACCATTACAGCGTACACTTACTTGGTCCCCTCTTCAAGTTTTATCCAGGTCTTTATGATACAGCATGAAGCCATATGATTCATCATGTATGCAGGTTTCCATTCATTATGAGGATGGAAGAGCTGTTGATGGCAAGGGAATTGGGAGAAAAGTCATTGATAAGCTTTACCAAACATACTCTTCTGAACTTGCTGGGAAGAGTTTTGCATATGATGGGGCGCATAGTCTGTATACCGTGAGGCCATTACCACAAAACTACTTGGAGTTCACAATAATTCTTGAGGAGTCTATTGGCAGAAGGTGATTTCTATGATCATATATGTTTACGTTGTGCTTATTTTTTCAGACTTCACAGTACATATAGTTTTAACCCAAGCAGAATCCTTTGTTTGTGGTAGTGGGAGCCCTTCTCATAACGGGAGCCTGAGTGAGTCTGGTAAAAGGTCTAAGCACTCTCTACAGACAAAAACATTTAAAGTAGAGATCAGTTATGCAGCCAAAGTACCGTTGAAATTTATTTCTTTTGACCTTCAAGGAGCTGAACCAGAAAGAGTTCAAGATGCAGTGAGGGTGCTAGATGTTATACTCAGACAAGAAGCTGCTAATAGGCATAATTAAATATCAGTTTCTTTGTTGTATTTGAAAAATTGTTATCAACTTGTTGCATAAAACATGAATGTTGGATGCAGAGGGTGCTTTTTGGTGAGACAATCATTCTTTCATGATGACTCACGGATGTTCTCTGATGTTGGAGGGGGTGTGACTGGTGTAAAAGGATTTCATTCCAGCTTTAGTCCGAATCTTGGTGGCTTTTCTCTGAATATGGGTAGATTTTTAATTTTATCTTACAACAGCGATCCTTTTCAGTGAACATTTTGAATTTTTAATGCTGCTTAAATTTCTCGGTACAGATGTATCTACAACTGTTATCTTAACACCTGGACCTGTACTAGATTTCCTTCTTGCTAACCAAAATGTGAGAGAGCATTGTTATATTGACTGGGGGAAGGTAAACAACTATCAACTCCTTGCTGTAACTTTCTGCTTGCTATTCCTTCCAATCCATTTTATTAATAATGTTGAGACTGCATATAGGCAAAAAAGACGCTGAAGAATATGAGGATTAAAGCCAGGCATAATAATATGGAGTTCAAGATCATTGGTTTCAGTGAGAACCCTTGCCATCAGCAGTTGTGAGTGGTTACTGACTTTGCAGAGTTTTATCTTCTTTCCTTGCAGTTGAAAGACTATTGACGGTGATTCACGTTTTTAGTTTTACGTTGAAATTGAGAAACGGTAATCGTAGCGATGACGGAGGGGAGACTTTTGAAATTACCGTGTATGAGTATTTTACCAAACACCGTGGCATAGAACTTAAACATTCAGCCTTCATGCCGTGCCTTGATGTTGGAAAACCAAAACGACCGATCTATCTGCCGCTGGAGGTGCGAAATTCTTTCTGTAGTTATGTTGTAATCTGAATTATCTCTGTTTTTCTTTCACAACTCCTTAGCCTCTTTCAAAAAATTAGTTTCCTGCTTTCTTTCTTCTATCAGCTGTGCTATCTGGTTCCTCTACAAAGATACACAAAAGCATTATCACTGACGCAGAAAGCATCTTTAATTGAAAAATCAAGGCAGAAGCCTCTGGATAAAATTAAAGTTATAACTGATGTAAGTGGTTCAGCCAATTCCTTTTATTCTTTTTATTTAATACTGCAGTTTCTCTTCTACCTTGAAACTTTACAGGCCGTGAGGAACTATTGCTATGATGACAGCCCACTCCTTGCTGCTTGTGGCATTTCAATCGAAAAGCAGCTTACTCAAGTTGATGGCCGGGTCCTTGAGGCACCCAAGGTGGTAATTGATTGTCTTTTGATGATCCTTGGGTAGATTCTTTTACATTGAAGATTTACGATTGTTCTATGTTCTTCTACTTGCAGTTAAAGGTTGGTGGAGGTGAAGATTGCTTTCCTCGTAATGGTCGTTGGAACTTCAATAACAAGGTACTGTCTTTTGTCTTCTACAACGGTAATTATTATTATTATTATTATTATTATTATTATTTTGGCATGGAAGGGCATAAAAAGCGGAGGCATAGAGATTGATATTTGTAGTCCATATTCTGTTTTGCTTAATTTTAGAATTTTAATTCTGGTGTAGACAATGTTATATTTTCTAACATATCAATTGACCATTTTAAGTTTTCTCTTTTGAAGAAACTTTATAAAGCCACATGGATTGACAGCTGGGCAATTGTCAACTTCTCTTCAAGTTGTGATATAAGCTATATTTCAAGGGAACTTATCAATTGTGGAAGGAACAAGGGCATTGTAAGTTGTAAATAATTCTTTTCGATTATGTTTCATTTGCTTTCTTACCATTTAAAATCTTTTTGTTTCCTTTTCACGTCAGCATATTGAACGCCCATATACATTACTTGAGGAAGATTCTCAATCTAGAATAGCTGGGCCAGTGATACGTGTAGAAAAGATGTTCGAACGGCTAATGACCAAGTTACCTGACCCTCCTGAGTTTCTTCTTTGTGTCTTGGCGGAGCGAAAAAACTCTGATATTTATGGTATCAAATCTTTTGTCTCATATTATTAAGTTTATATTGTTTCGTACTAATCACAAACTTCCACTTTATATTGGGAAAAAAAAAAAAAAAAATTCTGGCAATAACATATAGGACCTTGGAAGAAAAAATGTCTGTGTAGCTTGGGTATTGTTACCCAATGCATTTCTCCTATTAAGATCAATGAACAGTACCTCACAAACATACTTCTCAAAATCAATTCCAAGGTAATATATCAATCAGAACTCAAAAAAACTAATCATGATTTGCTTTCTCATTCATCATATTTTTCATTTGATTTTTCGCCAATTTCCTTTGTAGCTAGGAGGGATAAATTCTTTGTTAGCAATAGAGCATTCTCGTGGCATTCCCCTCATCAAGGATACACCAACAATGATCTTAGGAATGGATGTCTCACATGGGTCTCCTGGTCGATCAGATATCCCATCCATTGCGGCTGTAATTCTTGATGCCTGTAGAGATGTTTGCAGTACTCTGTCACCACATTCTAGATATGCTTGACACTACATCAATTTATTTTGTCCAGGTTGTAGGATCTCGACCTTGGCCACTGATATCAAGGTATAGGGCAGCTGTGCGAACCCAAGCTTCAAAGGTGGAGATGATTGAATCTTTATTCAAGCCTCTAGCAAATGGGGAGGATGATGGCATTATGAGGTACTAATTTGAAACTATTTTTCGATGTCTCTTTCACAATTATAATACTTTGCGATGCTGAAGGAATACCACTCTGTCGTGTTTTAGGGAACTGCTTCTAGATTTCTATCAAATCAGCAATAGGCGCAAACCATCTCAGATTGTTGTTTTCAGGTAAGACTCAAAATGACAATAGTGTGTTTGCGTGTATGTGCACTACAATCTATTCATTTTCTAATTTAATATCTATCTATCTGTATACATACCTCTCACTGTTGTACATTATACATCTTTGCATTTGTTCATTTTGTGATGCTGAATCAAAGCTTTATGTAGATGATGAACTGGGATCCTAACCTTCCATTTCAAATGTTATGCTTCTGCAAATTTTCTACTAGTTTTTACATGTTCAAAGTGGAATTTTAAACTATTCAAGTTATTGTCAAATAGATGCTGAGTTTCTCAATTTGCTCCTATCTTAATTTACATATTTTTCTTCAATTATAATTGTACCCAATTAAGTACCAACTACAAAGCATGTTAATAATTTCCAGCTATCGAACATTGTATCAAATTTGAGCACACTTTCAAGGATGTTCTTTATTGTTAAGTGATTGGGCTTATATAGATAACTGTGAATATGCACTCGACATATTTCGTTCATTTTCATTCTTTACTCTCAGGGATGGTGTGAATGAATCACAGTTTGCTCAAGTTATGAACAGTGAACTTGACCAAATGATCAAGGTACTTTTCTGTTTTTGGGTTCCACAAAAATTTGAATGAGATTCTATCGGCGCTTTTTGTGTTGCTTTCCTTCTAACATCATTGTGTTGGGGTTATTTTATTTATTTATTTATTTTTTGAAAATTGCGGTATTATTATAAAGAATCTTCAAAAATATGATTAATCTATTTTGGTTTGATTTCCAAAATTTTGTATATAAGCTAACTAACTTGCTGATCTTTTTTATACAGCTGCTAATAGAAGCAAACGTATTCAGTAAAAAATGTTTCTGCCCTTTGGTGTAAGTTCATTTATACAACTTTGATTCAGATGTCCTAAGGTTTTGCTATTGCAGGCTTATCAGCATCTTGGCGAGGTTGACGTTCCAAAGTTCACTTTGATAGTGGCTCAAAAGAATCATCACACTAAACTATTTCAATCTGCTGCCCCTGGAAATGTCCCACCAGGTCTGTTTCTTTTCATCAATTTGCTCCTATTTCATTGTAAATCAAACATTGACATCTCTCTCTCTCTCTCTGCAGGTACTGTTGTGGACACCAAAGTTGTTCATCCCACAAAGTACGATTTCTTCATGTGTTCTCATGCAGGGATGATTGTAAGTAATTATTATCCTTCCCTCTACCTATATTGCAACGTAGTTGTTCTCTTCTTTTATTGGAGACCACTTGATGCGGACATCATTGGATCCATCGGGATTTATTTTTTATTGTTATTGGACCTTATCATTTATGTTTTCTTATTTTATTGTTATTGAGCTTGAAGTAGTGGGTTGGTCCAAACCCGTCAATTAGCTAGATTTTCACTATTTATATGGTTTCTATATTGTAATTTAGACAATGAATGACTGATAAAAATTAAGATTGACCGTTGCCACATTTTCCCTTCCCTTCATGTTTCTTTGTTCTCGGTTTCTTCCTTTCTTCTTCTTCTTCTTGCTTTCCTCCCATTGATTCTACATCAAATTGGTATCAGAGCTAAATCCTGACAAACCAACCGAGTAGTTATCGATTTCTTCTTCCATCACGATTCTGTGAAGAGAATAAATCAAACTATATACTCATATACCACCCCTGCCACTACCCGGCAGTTTCACCAAATCAAACCAACGCAAAACCTGCGTTGTAGATAGAAATGAGTTGTGGATAAACGAATAGTACTTGTAGGTCTATTGGAATGTGTGGTTAAAAGTGAAGTTTGAACAATTTATAAATGATTTATAAATTAACCAAATAGAAGCTAAGTATTGCTTATGAAGTTTCTTGAGTAAGTACATTTATAAGTTCTTAAAAGCATACAATCATCCAGATCATATGACCAGTATTGTTGTAATTTGAAGAAGATGACATATGGTATTATTGTAACTATCCGAGTAAAAATGAACAACCCAAGCAGAAGACACATAAAGAAAGACCTATTGGCTGAAGCACCCTGATAGAAAACATATTACCGAACCATGAAAGAACCAGGATAGGAAGGTTATTATATAGGATCTACCGTGAAATAGTGACAACAGAAGACGTGCTTCATAATGGCCATAATGAAAGACTTACTAAGAAGATTCACAACAGAATACCTTTAGAGGCTGATCCACAGATACAAGAAGCTGACTGTTGAGCAATGGAGGCCAAGCAAGGCAGAGTTTCTGACTGAGTGAGGTAGAATGAACGACCCTACCCAGTAGCTAACCTCTCTAGACACAACTGAGTAACGAGCTTGCAATAGTCTTTTTTCACTAGTGATAGGATTTTTGTATGCGATGTCCCGGTCAAATATTAGGCTGAATGTTTCCCGTTTTCGGGTCCCTCCATTAAATAGAGAGTTGTGTACAATCATAATATGGTAATGATCTAAATATGGTAACAAGATAAATTACAATATTGTACAATTATGTTAAACGTAATCTCTGTGATCTTCAATCGTATTGACATCCCCCCTCAAATTGATGCTGGTCGATCAAGAAGCATCAATTTGCTGACAAGAAACTGATGACGCTGTCGTGTCATCGCCTTAGTAAACACATCAGCGGTCTGAATATCATTGGAGATGTGCGGAAGAGAAACAATATTACNTTTCCCGTTTTCGGGTCCTTCCATTAAATAGAGAGTTGTGTACAATCATAATATGGTAATGATCTAAATATGGTAACAAGATAAATTACAATATTGTACAATTATGTTAAACGTAATCTCTGTGATCTTCAATCGTATTGACATCCCCCCTCAAATTGATGCTGGTCGATCAAGAAGCATCAATTTGCTGACAAGAAACTGATGACGCTGTCGTGTCATCGCCTTAGTAAACACATCAGCGGTCTGAATATCATTGGAGATGTGCGGAAGAGAAACAATATTACCGTCATAAGCCTCACGGATGGAGTGACAATCCACTTCGACGTGCTTAGTGCACTCATGAAAGACAGGATTAGCCGCAATCTGAATGGCACTTGTATTATCAGCATACAGTGGAGTAGGCCCAAGCTGAGGACAACCAAGCTCCGATAAAAGCCCGCGTAGCCCGACTATCTCAGAACAAGCAGAAGACATAGCACAATTCTCAGATTCAGTAGAAGATTTAGAGACACGATCTT
>CAIGRH010169729.1:0-12782 GCA_903798295.1 Fraxinus nigra | reverse complement strand
TAACTTATAATTATGAATCTGTGACTATTAATCATAAAATGTGACTTTATTTAATAAATATTTTTAATTAATTAAATGGATACCTGATTTTTGAATTTTCAAACTATTTTACCTTATTTTTGAATTGAGGTAAAGAATACACCTTAGATATGAATTTTTCCCTAAATTTTATTTTATTTTTTTGTAAAATTTTTAAGCCAATGTTTGGTGACAATTTTTCTGGAAAAATATTGTTTTAAATAGTAATTTTTGGAAGAATGTGTAGTTAAAAAGTATGAAAAATATTGATTTTACGTGTAAAATATTTTATTGTGTGAATGTACAGTTGAAAATGAGTATATAAAAAAAGTTTTGAAAAAATGAGAGACAAATAGGGATTAAAGCTCACAATAAAATTAATTTTAATTCAAAGAGTAATTAATTATTTATTCATGATTCGAAGTTTTCTAAAAGTTTTCCGAATTTCAATGCAAAAAAAAAATAGAAAGTAGGAATAATTTTTGATTTTTCATAATGTTTCGAGTTTTTTCAAAGAATAGGGTTTAATTGGGTTCAGGTTAATTTTCCTGCCGAGTTTAGTCTGGATTCATACTTGTTCTGGGCTTTAGATTGGGTTTGGTTCACTTTTGGGCTGGATTTAATTCTGTATGGGTTGCCTGTTGGACTTTGGTTTAGTTTGTTGGGCTCGGCTTTAACTATTCCATAGCGTCAGTATCTTCCTTCAACTATTGACTAGTGTTGGGCCGTCCTCTAACTAATAAGTTGCGTGAAGTTCATCCTTCAACTATTTAATTGCGTCCATGACATCATCTCATTACTTGTGCTCTAAAATGCGTAAAGTGTACCGAAGAGTGAAGGCTAAGCTTTGACCTAGACGAGCTTAGGCGTTAAAAAGCGTAAAAAAAAAATGTTTTCTTATTTTAAATTTTAAAACAATTTAAAAATTATATAATAGTTAAGTAAAAAAAGGCGTAAAAAACGTTGAAAGTCGTAAAAAGTGTTAAAAAGCATAAAAACGTAAAAAGTGCGTGCTAGGTGAGAAAAGAAAATAAAAAAAATAAAAAAGCGCAAAACGAGGTGTTTTGCTCCTACGTCGCACTTAGGCGTTGCTTTGTAGAACACTGCTTATTACATAATTACTCTGTACGTCCTTCTACTAAATAAAAGCATCAGTTTCATCCTTCAATAATTCAGTAGCGTCAAATCATCCTACCACTATTCAAGAACATCAACTTAATCCTTTTAATATTTCATTGATACAATTTCATCCTTAAACTATTTACTACGGCAAGTTTATTCTACAAACTTCTCAAAAGCATCAATAAAGTCCTCCGACTAATAAAAAGAAACAATTACGTCCTTATACTTAAAAAGCGTCAATTTTGACCTTCGACAATTCAACAATTACTAATTCGTCCTTCAACTTTTAAAAATTGTAATTTCGGCCTTCAATAAAATAAAAAGATACAACATTGTTGTTAAACTATGCCAATGTTTGAGCCCTATTTTCTAAGAGCTTATTTTTTTCAAACTCAATTTCAACTACTCATTTTTCAAATAAAAGAATTTTACACGTAAATCAGAACATCTCTTACTTTTTAACTACACATTCTTAAAAAAAAAAAAATCACTCATTTTCACCAAATAAAAATGGGGCTCAAACATAGCCTATATAACAACGTGTCCATTTCATCCTCCAACTAATCGATAGATTCAATTTTATCATTGGACTATTCAGTAGCATCAAAATCATCCTTCATTTATTCTGGAACATCAAATTAGTCCTTCAATTATTTTTTAGATTCAAATACATCCTTCAACTATTTACTAAGGCTAGTTTAGGCCTCAAACTATTCGAAAGCATCAATCACATCCTATGACCATCCAACGGATACAATTTCTTACTTCATTAACTCAACATAGCCAGTTATGTCCTTCAATTAATAAGAGCATCGATTCCGACCTTTAACAATTCAGTAGAAACATTTTCATCTTAAAAAATAACAACGTACATTTATCACTAAAAAATTTGAGCAATTTTGTCCTCAATTGTTCAAAAGCATCAAAATCGTCTTCCACTATTCGAGAGCGTCAACTAAGTCCTATAACTATTATATATGTGATATTTCATATTCAACTATTAACTACCGTCAGATTTTACTCAAAACGGTTCATTTCATCCTTCAACGTTTAAGGGACTGAATGTTGGACTAGTTAGAAACAACATTTACAAATTCGAGTTTAATTAGCATAGATAAAAATATTTATATGGAATTGTAATAAAACAATTACCACGAACACATTCGGGAGTTGGTATTGAAGATAAATCACAAAGAATTTTAATATGGTTTGGAAAAAAAATTGAAAGATAATAATTTCATGATAGGATAGTTAATGATAAAATTTCCACCTAAAGTCACAATTACATTTTTTTTTGTCAAGTCAAATCAAATAAGTTACTATTTGTCAAGTCAAATAAGTTACTATTTGTCAAGTCAAATAAGTTACTTATTTGGAATGTACTTATAAGTAAACCTTTTAAGCTTAACTAGGTAGGTCTCATTCTGTTATAGTGTTAAATATGAAAAGAACAAAAAATAAAATAAAATTGTGTGGAATAAAGAAAACAATTTTCGATCGAAACACAGCAGCGCTTGAAAGCCATTTGGCATGGAGCTAGTGGCGGGTTAGCAATGAGCGAGCGCCGGCTCCCTACTTTGGGTGTTCGAGTAGGAGCTTGGAGTGCAACAAGCGAAAAAACGTCGAAATTATTTCTTGGTCCATATTTTAACCTCTTCAAAGCCCGCTTCAATTAATCCACCAAAACCCAATCGAATTTGGGTCAAACTTCAACAACTAAAATTATGATCATGGTTTCCACTATTTTTCACTAAGGGTGCGTTTGATTGTCAATATTTTCTATGAAAAATGTGTTCATAATTTCCTACTTTTGTACTGTTAGATTAACATTTTTTTCACGGAAAATATTTTCTAACTTTTGATCACGTGATCATATTTTCCTTGAAAATAAGGAAACTATTTCTTTAGGGAGAGGTGATTTTTATTTTATAGAAAATTCACTCTCTCTTTCTCTCTCTAATCTACTCACCAATAAAAAATGAAAAATATAATATTTTCTAGGTTGAAAAATAAATAAATCAAATACATTTAATTAATAATTTCTAGGCAATTTATTTTCTTTCCATGCAAATTTCATATTCGCAATCAAATGCACCATAAGTGGGTTTAATTTGCTTTATTTTCCATAAAAAATGTCATTTTTCCACACAAATTTCTACTTTTGGGATGTTAGATTTACAATTTTTTCTATAAAAAATATTTTCCAACTTTTGGTCATGTAACCATATTTTTCTCAAAAATAAGGAATACAATTTTTTTAGAGTTGTGATTTTTATTTTTCAGATAATTCACTCTCTCTTTCTTTGTCTTATCTATTCATTCTCTCCCATCTACCAACTAATAAAAAATGAACAAATATAATATTTTCTAAATTAAAAACTAAATGAATCAAACACATTTAACTAATAATTTCCATATAAATAAGTTCTAGACAATTGAATTGTTTAGAATTTATTTTCTTTCCATACAAACTTTATGCTCGCAATTAGACGCGAAAACGCATCCTCATGGTAATGTATGCATCAAACTTTTGTGTTTGCTAATCACATCAAATGCAGAATAGTCATCCACACAAGTCCATACAACAAGGGAAATTAATCAAATTTACTAGAAATCATATTTTTCTTTTACTACTACAATATGAATTTTGACTTTTATCTATCAAAAAAATATAATAAATTAAATTAAACAGCTTTGGGGTTTTCTTCTCAAGGCAGTCTACACGTGCTGATGTATGGTTGCGTGCTTTTAATTCAAATCTTAAATCTTTATTCTTTTGCTTTTATATTGTTAATATAATTCATTATTTTAGCAGACTTAGACCTCAAATTCTTCATTCCTAGTATAGTTGTCCAGTCACTTCACATGATGATATATCTCAATTTGATGTTGTATCTTCATTTTTATGGAGGTGACATTGTATCTTAATTTGAACAATAGGTATTCTGATTTTTGCTTCTGTCAGCTTTGATTTCTTTGCATTTTCTTATAAGGAAAAAAGATTCAATCGATGCATATCTAATATCTCGATTTCATATAAGATTTCACTCAATTCAACAAGAAAGCATATAACTATCTCTATTCACTTTGTTGCCTTGGAACTCAATACTATTCGAGCTTTGATAGGACGTTTGATAAGGTAGAATGAACGATACCTTATAATATCAAAAGCACGATTTGCTAAGTTCAAAAGTAACTTATTTAATTCTTGTTGTAGCCATGAAGAGAAATAAGTTAAAAGCTTGTTTCTATTATACCATCTGTCGATTAAAGAGTTACGGATCATTATAACAACCATTGTGTCACATATATCGGACAAAAGTTAAACTTTTGTAATGCAAAAATATTTAATACATTGAAACTCATTATCGATAGATAAAAAGAAGTCGTTTTACGTACGCTTAGAATGGGAAATTGTAGTGCTATTGCGTGTTAGGTATGATAATATAATTGAAAGTGAAATTAGTCAAAATATTTTTTTTTTAGTAACACGAAATTCAAATTTGACTTTTTTACACTTGAATTATGAGGTGACTTGCTAACTTCCATAAAGCCCCCACAAATTGAATAATCTTCGTTCCATAAAAGGAATCTTAATTGCACTATGCTTGACAAAGTATTTTATGACATAATTTGAGGTTTTTTTTTCAATAATATTGTTCATAGTGATCGACCACCCTATGGGACAACTTATTGTTTGAAACATTGATTTCTTATAATTTTGTTGTCTTGTATAACAAGTTGACACCTCAAATAACAAGTTGACACGTAACATGACTAATGCAATCGCTGACTATAAATAGCATTATTCCTGTTTTCTTGATTAATATACAAAGAAATGATTAGGCAAAACTTGTCTCTATACGGAAAAGTTGAAGAAACCCAACATCGTCTCTGCTGTTCTTTGCAGGATTTTCCACTAATAAAAGTGAAGCAATGAAATCAATATGGGCCCTTAGAATGGGTATTAAAGGTAGAAGTTGAGCTGTTACTCATCCTTATCTAACCCAAATAATATATTCTTAGGGTTAAAAAGATTTAAAATTATCATGAATCTTTCTTTTGGTTGGTCTAGAAATGAATTGAACGAGCGACAGAAAAAGGACTTATAATCTGGTCACTGAGGATGATTTCTTATTCTTGCATTTTTTATCCTCGTCTCGAAATAATTCGTCATACAAGTGATTTATATATTTGTAGTTCTTTCAAAATGCGTGAACAAAAAGTGTTTATAAACAGTTTACAAACATGAGCCAAATATAGGCTTAACATTGTCAGTCATTCATCATAAACAGGAGTTGATCTTCATTTTCAAAATTTTCATTCTATGAAAAAAAAATTAAAAAAATAAAAAAAAATCCCATAAACAAAGCTTTGCCTATCAAATGAGGAAATAAATCTGATAATTTTACTTTAAAACAAATATTAATCTGCAAATTCCAAAATAAATCAACACATGATTTATTTTCATATCTACAAAAGGTTACATAATCCACACCAGTGACTATTTATAAACATAACACTCTTAATCACTAAAGAGGTCCTGATAACTTACCATACAATTGCTGAGGAAAATTGGAAAAAAGGAACAAACCCATCCTGAATACCAAATATTTTTCAACTTACACAGCAACAAACTTTTCACATTACAATCTCTGGCTTCAAAATGCTAGATTTGATCTCTTTGTGAGGCAAAACCACGCCTCCATTGCTGTAAATTTCATCGCCAACATGAACATCTTCACCAAGGATAGTCATGTTCTCCACACGAGCCCACTGCCCAACAGTCGAGTGCCAGCCGATGATGCTACTCGAAATGCAAGCGTGTTTCTTGATGCGGACACCACGCATTACTGTGCATCGAGAGAGCCTAACACCTGATTCAATGACACAACCTGGCCCGATTGCAACGTCTGGTCCAATCAAGCATCCCTCCCCAATTTTGGCACTCTCGTCCACCAGAACATTTCCAATAATATGAGGTCCAGAGGCCAACTTAGGAGAAGATCTCTTCTTCAAGGAGTCCAAGTAAAGTCTCAGTCCAGTGATGTAATCCCTTGGTTGTCCAATGTCCATCCAAAACCCGGGCAGGACCATTGCATAGAGCTTCTTATCTCTTGCAATATTCGGGAAAACCTCTTTCTCTATGGATGTGGGGCGTAATTCAATGCGATCAAGAACTGAAGGATTCAGCAAGTAAATGCCAGCATTGATCTTGTTACCGACAAATAATTTTGGCTTCTCAACAAACCTCTCCACTTGTCCAGTTGATTCTTCCATAACAACGACGCCATATTTTGAAGGCTCATCCACCTATATCATTAAAAGTTTTAACTTCAATTAAATCTGACTTCCAAAATAAACCTCCAGAAAATTTAACTTGGGGACTAATA
This sequence comes from Fraxinus nigra, assembly GCA_903798295.1. Lineage (NCBI taxonomy): Eukaryota > Viridiplantae > Streptophyta > Magnoliopsida > Lamiales > Oleaceae > Fraxinus > Fraxinus nigra. The sequence continues at coordinate 6,249 of CAIGRH010169729.1, read as the reverse complement.
TTCAACAGGACCTTACCTTGGTCACCATTATGGAAGCCTCACCTCCATGGGATTTATGGAATTCAATCATCTGTTTGAGTGGGTATTCACTGATAACATCGCTGTTGAGAACGAAAAAGGGCTCACCAGAAATATCTCTCAGTTTATCCCTAGCCAAAGCGAGGGGACCTGCAGTTCCGAGTGGCTCAGTCTCTTGTGAGCATGTAATCTTGATCCCAATTTTCTCCTCAAAGTCTTTCAAGAAGTTCAGCATTACCTGCAAACGAAGACCAACTTTCCGTTAGTGACTCCTATTTTTCACCTAATCTCCAATTAGAATTATGAACGAGCAAGAAGAGAATGAGTAAGTAAAGCAGTTTACCTCTGGCTGATAATTTATAGCTAGGACTACTTCATTCACTCCAATAGCCTTGAGAGCCTCTATCTGATTCAATGAAAAATGGCATACAGAGAGTTAGGTGTGTGGGTGCTGGAGGGGAGTCGGCACAAAGTGCACATGCATGAGAACAGAATGTACCACAACTCAGATACCAAATCATTAACACAGAACAATGGTTTATGGTAATATCCATGTTTTTTAACACAGCTTCTCAACCAGAAATTAAACTATAATTTTAAAAATTGAGAAATTAGTCTATTTACTAAAGATATTGATAAACCCCCGACTCTGAATAGCAGCTTGTTCAAGAAAGTAACTTCCACTCACAGAATTTTTAAACTGGAGACATAAGTTGGTATAGTATATAATATACGACAAGTTTAAAATGGCAAACCCTGCCGAGATTTGTTTACAATCAGGATTGTAAACCTGGAATGTGTATATTCGAATATATATGCTATAGCAAGGTCCATCGGAAATTGAAGAGATGACTATAAAAAAGAGTAGATATAATTCAGAATATACAAAGCTGAACCAAACAAATGGATCCAAAATATAATACCTGATGCAAGATCATGGGCTTGTTAGCAAAGTCAACAAGAGGCTTCGGGACACTGAGTGTCAATGGCCTCAATCGAGTACCAAACCCTCCAACTAGAATTAGCGCCTTCATCCTGAGACTGAGATGATCTCCTTTANGTAAACCTGGAATGTGTATATTCGAATATATATGCTATAGCAAGGTCCATCGGAAATTGAAGAGATGACTATAAAAAAGAGTAGATATAATTCAGAATATACAAAGCTGAACCAAACAAATGGATCCAAAATATAATACCTGATGCAAGATCATGGGCTTGTTAGCAAAGTCAACAAGAGGCTTCGGGACACTGAGTGTCAATGGCCTCAATCGAGTACCAAACCCTCCAACTAGAATTAGCGCCTTCATCCTGAGACTGAGATGATCTCCTTTATCGTATTAACAAAACAGCCTGAATTTCAATTGAGCGTTAAGATGAAAGATAAAATAAACTAAAACACATTAAAAAATGAAGTCTGGTCTCTCTATATTTATGCACAGGAAAAGGAAGAATCATGCAGCTCCATGGAACTCAATGTTGACACCTGTAATGGGATATGATGATAGACGTCTCATTTTCTTGAAAGTTGTCGGTCCTTATGTCCGTTTAAGATGAATCTCACGTGAATGTGCAGGTGTAAGGAAGAGTAAAGAAATTTTAAAGTAGCGGGGAAACGGCCAATTCTTGCATACGCATCATAAGATGACATAAAGTGCTTATATGGGATGGAAACAAACTTCCAGCTATACAACAGGCTGGATCTTTGAATGAGGGTGATAAATCCGCTGAACTTAATAGTGAATTTCCCGCTTTAGACTACAAAGAATGCACAACAATACATTACATGCTACAGAAGAGAGTCTGAGTAAGTCATATAATACAACAAACTACAGTGCAAAAAAAAAAAAAAGGTTGTGTTTCATTGAACGGGACGGAGCCTTGGCAAAAGAATTCCTAGAAGTTTCAAGCACCAAAATCGTTGACCTCCAAAATTTCAAGCACCAAAACCAATAATATCCTCATTTCTCACCGCCAAAAAAAAAAAAGGTGTACCAAAAAGCAGATTTGGACAAAATTTAAGTCGACTCTCTACTCTACACAATCATCAAACACGATGCACCGTGTTTAGTTTTACAAATTGTAGTGGCAAAATACAAAGCAAAACTCATCGAAACCATGAAGGTAAATGATTTTTATCGTAATAAATTATCAATAATATGAATTCATACTTTTCGGGGTGAGGGAAGTAAATTATGAGCTTGTGATTCGGAAAATATAAATTCAAATTGACTGCAAGATGTGAAAAATGCCATAAACACCAGATCCAAATAAACACGACATATTGAATGCAGCTAAGACATTTTATTCAACAATTAATCCAGAAGCCTTTCGTTATTCCTCCAGAAACCATAAAAATGCTTCAAAAACAGCAAAAAATGAGGAGATTACCTCAGCATTGAAAGATTTCTTTCAAAAAAAACGTAAAATGGGCTGGTTTCCAAAATAATAATTGAGATTCAAACTAAACGAAAATTTGACCAAAACTCAATTGATAATTAATAGAAACAAAAGATCCCAGGTAAAAATTAAAGATGCACCTCTCTGATCAAAGCAGATCTGGGGTGAATTGAGAAGCAAGTCAACTCCGAGTTCGAATCAGAGAATTATTTTACTTTGGACAGCCCCCAACGATTGGTTATATCGTCGGGGTGTCTTTGTTCCCCTCAAGCGCTTGGTGTGTGATGGATAAACAGAGATATGAATGATGAATATATATATATATAGATACAGCTGTATCTATTGTAACTAACAACCACACAGATACAACTTTAGCTATTATAATTTTCAATAATTACACTATATTTTAATGGTAAAAGGTTCGTAACTTTTACGTATTATCAAATTTATGTTTTGAACTTTTTTTTTTATTGTATTCTTATTCTCACAGTAGCATAAATTATTTATTGTTATGATTTCTTTTCAAAATTTTCTTTTAACATAAATTAAAAAGACCCATTTGTCCGTTATATTTTTAAGAAAAACAAATAATAATGTAAAATTGTGAGTAAATATTTAACCCTCATTTTAAAAAATGTTAATAATATTTTTGAATGAAAATCATGATTAGGGATGACATATGAGCCCGTTGGCTAAAAGCTCGAGCCGGCTCGGCACGAGATTCGGGCCAAGTATTATGTTACAACTGTTAGATTTTTTATGTAATTGTACTAGCTTATGAACAAAAGAGACTTAAATTAATATGTTGTAAAAATCAATGAGTAGGGGTGCAAATAGTGGAAATTGAGTTATATTAGGTTTAAGGTTCGAGAATAGAAAAGAATGAAAAACGGCGCTACAATTTCGCTAGACATTCGTCATGAGTTAGCTCGAGCGTCAGGAACAGTAACATTGTCGTCCGCCCGTGCCTTGCCTTCGCTTGAGCGACAGCCCATTGCTCGATTGTCGCCCAACCTTCGCTCGAGCGACAGTGTCATTCGAAAAATCTTAATTCGCATTTCTAAGTCTTTTTGTCCAACACATTCACCCCAAAACCTAAACTATAAATACCAAACATTTTTGAACGTAAATTTGAAGGTTGATCATTGCAAAAACATACTCTTCATATCCTCTTTATAAAATTAGCTTTCAACCTTCATATTTGATTTGTCTTGGCGGTGAAAAATATCAAATCCATAATCCAAATATCAAACCACTGCTTTTTACACATCAGTCAGAGTTCTAAAGATCAAGGGAAGGTGACTGGAGTTTCAGTTGTTGAAAAACGCGAAGTTCTTCGTTGATCCACAGGAGATAGACGAATTCATAAAACCAAGAGTTGCGGTAGGAGAGCGCAATCTAGGAGGGCTTTGGAAACTGCAGCTAGGAGTTGGTGCAGAAGCACGAAATTTAGGAGAGTTGTGGAAATTGCAGTCGAAGGTTAGAAAATACTAGTGACAGTCGTGTCTGGCGGACTGTAAGTTCATAATTCGTTTATAGTGAATTTCTAACAACAAAGTGCCCAGAGTTTTTACCCAATTGAGATTTCTCCGTAATTAATCTGCTTGTTATTTATTGTTTGCAATATAACTACGATAATCCACTTAAGATAATTGAACTGATTAATTAACCATCTATAAATAATTGATAGTGACTTTTTGCTAGTTAATTATAAGTTTTAACTCCACATTATCACCTACTCACCCCCCTTAAGGTGTAGTTTGGGTGCAACCTCGTTATTTCAACAACCATCTATAAGAATTTATTATCATATTCATTAGTAATTCTATTATATTTTTATATTGATACAAATTTTAAATTTTATTATATAGGAGTTAATAAAATAATATTTATTATCTTTTGGTGTTGAAACTTAAAAGACATTTTTTATTTCAATATTTTTAATTCTACAAGTCAATATCGAAGCACAAACTTAATAGATGTAAACAAATAGCACGTTCCTCCATTAAAAAGGGCTAGAATGCCTATATGCATCTTCCTAGTCTTCAACATGGTGTAGAAATTCATTTTCTCATAACAAAGAGTAATGATTTTTGATCATGGTCAAAGAAAGAGGCCATAAAATCAAATAAATGGCCTTCTCCGAAATAAATCTACTCATTAATACTCGAACCGTCAAAGATAGTACAGAACTTCACTATTCCCTGAGATCATATGATCTTAAAGTTTTATTTATTTTAAATCGTTCTTTCTTCAGCTCAAATAAATAGTTTCCGTCTCGACTGATTGAAACATTTTCAACGACTTTATTCTAAGTAATTTGGCGATTGAGCTGACTAACCTTTTAATCTCCAAAATTATTTGAATTTTCAATATCGATTGCTTACTATATTTGTCATGTCAACTTAGACAAGTTAATCTATTTCCTCTTATTATGAACCATAATTAACAATTTATACTATCAACTTGATTCTTAAATAAGTCTTGTACAAGTACATCTATTTCCACCTTTAAATTTACTTATTTCTTGTTATTAATGTAATCCCTAACCAAATTCCGAGTTGGCAAATTGCAATTCATGCAGATATAGTTTTGCTTTATTGGCACAGCAAAGGACTTTAATGGTTCATAACATTTTAATTATTCTTCCTTTTTTTTTTTAATTACTTTTTAAGATTTGTGGGCCCATCCTTACAAATCAAAGAAATGAAAATAATATCATTAATTGCTCGAAAAACATGACAAAATTTCTTAATGTTGTATTAAAATACACTGTTGCTACGTCCATAAGTACATTTAAGTTCAAAGAAAAGCAAAAATTTATTTAGATGTTTTGATTCCAAGGTCGAAGAAACACAAATACTCATCCTTAAAAGTAGTTTTTTAAGTATAGCGATTTCCATATATGATAAAGTTCAATAAATCGTGTCACCAAAAAATCAAAAATCCATCCAAAATCTTATTGACTTAACTTTTAAGACATCACTGCAGGTGCACTTCTCGTTCGACAGTATAAATACGTGTAATAGATATTGTTCGCATTATTAATGAAATATTTATTAATTCTTTTATATATTTCCTTAGTTTTCAATCTACTAATATTTGAAGTCAAATGTTGTATTTAGCTTAATGCAAAATTTCAAATTGACAAAAAAAAAAAATTAATATTAGTAAAGAGAAAGAAAGAGAATGGATTGAGTTGAAAATAAGAAGAAAATGGTAGTAGAATATGAGAGGTGGTTGCTGACAATAAAGAATGGAGGACCATAAACAAGTTGGAAACAAAATTAATTGCCATTACTAGTTCTATTGATTGTGCGACAACAACAGAAATAAAGAAAGGAAATTTTGTAAATAATTTATATTTAAGAGCTATCCTTTTTTCTTGGAATTGGCATAAAAAGAGCTTTATGATTTTATTTATTTATTTATTTATTTTTTCAAATGAAATTTGTACACTTTCGATTTAAGAAAATGTTGTTTGGGTTGGTTATGTTCAAAAGTTTAAGTTAAATTTGAACACGTAAAAATTGATTCAACAATTATTAATTCTTTCCCTAAATACATAGCCTAGAAATCCCTAGTTTTTCGTCTTATTTATCATAATTAGGAATTGTTTTAATCGCATTTTTTAGGAGAACGTATTTTATAATAGTGGTTTTGTAGAGAATGTGTAGTTAAAAAAAAGTAAGATAAGTCATATTATTTTGGAAGAATGTATTCTGGAATAGTATATTGATAGAGAATGTGTGGTTGAAAAAGAAAGAAAATTTGTTAATGTGATGAAAAATATTATTTTATTGAAAAATTTGTGATTGAAAATGAGTAAAA